>SJYA01014939.1:0-10150 GCA_006410615.1 Neotragus moschatus
TCTTTACTCTAATTTCAGGCTGAATTCCCATCTGGGGCGTGGAGGCTCACCACGTCTACTTACTTGTCCTGGCTGCTAAGATCCATCAGAGAGAGAGCCCAGGGCGGGGCACTGTCCGATATTCAAATGGACGCCGGTGGCCCAACGTAGATGGTGCAAACTCTTGTCTTGAGGTTTTATTAGCTTTCCACGTAAACCAATTTATTTAGCCTCTTTTCTCCATCTAAAATTTTCCTACTATACTATTATTTTCTAATCTAAATCTTATATTTCTAAATAAATAAGTTCTTTTCTCGCCGACGCCATCCATGCTTCGAATTCCCTGGACCTGCTGGGGCTGGACCCTGTCAATTTTCTACATGTAGGTTAGTAGCTGTTAGCCCTTCTGATACAGGAATGCTCTGATTCTAATGGCATTTAGGAATGCTCTGATTTCTGACTCTACTGACTTACCAGCACCATGATGTAAGGTATAGGGCCAGGATGTGGAGATGTCTGATGATGCCAGTCACCTGAAGTATGTGGACTGCTGCTATTGCTGCTGCTAAGTTGTTTCAGTCGTGTCCGACTCTGTGTGACCCCATAGATGGCAGCCCACCAGACCCCCCAGTCCCTGAGATTCTCCAGGCAAGAACACTGGAGTGGGTTGCCATTTCCTTCTCCAATGCATGAGATTCTCCAGGCAAGAACACTGGAGTAGGTTGCCATTTCCTTCTCCAATGCATGAAAGTGAAAAGTGAAAGTGAAGTTGCTCAGTTGTGTCCAACTCTTAGCGACCCTGTGGACTGCAGCCCACCAGGCTCCTCCATCCATGGGATTTTCTAGGCAAGAGTACTGGAGTGGGTTGCCATTGCCTTCTCCAAAGTATGTGGACTGTGGATAGTTATATAGCTATTCAAGTCTTAAAATGCATATATAATCATTGGAAGGATTCCGACTAATGAAGGAATATATTTTCAGGGAATTAAAAGAGAATCCAGGACACAAATGAATACAAGCAACTTTTTCAAAAAGTTAGCAACGCTCATGTGAAATTTGAAAGATTTTTGCAATGTTCAAATAAAATGAGTGACTTGGTGCACAAGTACAGTGCAATCTCTGGAGAGAGTAGCAGCCTAGAACTCAGGCCTACCTGCCATCCTTACTCAAGCCCTCACCCTCACCCCTCTCCCAACCGGCCCAAGCTATGCACAGCCCTCCCTGTACCATCTTTGGAAAGGAATGACCAACTGAGGAAAACAGAAAGTAGAACACCTTAAGTTAGTGCTTTAAAGGGTAATTAATATAAGTTGGGAAATGAGTACGTCAAGGCTGTATATTGTCAGCTTGCTTACTTAACTTAAATGCAAGGTACATCAGGCAAAATGCCAGGCTCAATGAATCACAGCTGGAATCAGGATTGCTAGGAGAAACATCAACAACCTCAGATATGCAGATGGTACCACTTTAATGGCAGAAAATGAACACAAACTAAAGCGCCTCTTAATGAAGGTGGAAGAAGAGAATTAAAAAGCTGGCTTAAAACTCTACATTCAAAAAACTATGTTGGCATCTGGTCCTATCACTTAATGAAAAATAGATGGGGAAAATGTGGCAACAGTGTCAGATTTCATTTTGTTGGGCTTCAAAATCACTGCAGACACAAAATTAAAATATGCTTTAGCTGCTTGGAAGAGTAGCTATGACAAAGTTAGGTAGTGTATTAAATAGCAGAGACATCATTCGCTGACAAAGATCCACATAGTCAAAGCTATGGCTTCTCCAGTAATCATACATGCATGTGACAGCTGGACCATAAAGAAGGCTGAGTGCCGAATAATTGATGCTTTTGAACTGTGGTGCTGGAGAAGACTCTTGAGAGTACCTTGGACAGCAAGAAGATCTAACCAGTCAATCCTAAAGGAAATCAACTCTGAATATTCATTGGAAAGACTGGTGCGGAAGCCGAAGCTGCAATACTTTAGCCACCTGATGCAAAGAGCTGACTCATTGGAAAAAACCTTGATGCTGGGAAATACTGAAGGCAGGAGGAGAAGGAGGCAACAGAGCATGAGATAGCTGGATGGCATCACTGACTTAATGGACATGTAAAGTTTGAGCAAGCTCCTTGAGATAGTGAAGGACAGGGAAGCCTGGTGTGCTGCAGTTCATGGGGGTCACAAAGAGTTGGACACAACTTACCAACTGAAAGCAACAAACATAATACTAAAATAGTAAAGGCTGAGTTAAAATATTCTTACTGGAAAATTCTCTTATTCCTCATTGTTATATTTGGCTAACCTTCTGAAAGCTTACGGTGAACAATGTCAGATTCATGATCTCCGAAGAAGATTCAGCTTCGGGACCAAGGACCAGGCTTGATCACTCAAGAGCTTTTGTGTAGCAGAGTTTTATTAAAGTGAGAAAGGGACAGAGAAGGCTTCTGACATAGACATCAGGAGGGGGTTGGAGAGTGCCCCACTCATTAGTCTTGTCAAAGCCTTATATACTTTTACTAGACCCATTCCCACAGTATAAATCTTAAATTAACAAGATTAGAACTAACAACAGAAAGGTCTCACCACACCCACTTCCACACATACATTTTAAGATGATAGGATTAGTCAGAAGGTTCTCAAGAAGGAGAAACATGTCCTCAAACAGGTACATTGTTGTAATATAATCATTGGTACAGAGTTTAAGGGAAAGCATATCCTTGAGCAAGATGAGTTGTTTTGTTGTGCAATCATCAGCTCTGGGCTTAAAGAAAAAAAACATTTGTCTTTTTCTCTTCCTTGAGAACTCCAGATGCCTCTCTCCTACTCCCGGACCCCGGACTTTTCTCATCAACCTGCCTAAGAATTGGCTTTCTCACTTCCATTTGGGTTTCTGTGTATCTTGATTGTGGAGGTATGCATGGAACTACACACACACACACACACACACACACACACACACACGAGTACATGTGACACTGGTGAAATCTGAAAAAATAATCTGTGAATTGTAACAATGTCAATTTTCTTTTTTGACATGGTATTATATTTATGTTAAATGTCCAAGTGGCTCATTTGGTACACAGGACCTCTCTATATTATTATTGCTGCAAATTCCTGTAAATATATAATTTTTTTCAAAATAAAGATAACTTAAAGTAAGATAAAGATCTGTATGAACTATTGACTGTTACAGGTTATATTGTTAACTAAAAAAGCAAAATACAAAGACTATGTATTATATGTTACCTTTCATATAAGAAAGAAGGGGATAAGAGAGGAGTGACCCTTTTCTGAATACAATGCTTTATATAATTCTTGATCTTATAACCATGATAATGTTTCACATATTCAAAATTTAAATAAATAATTAAAAGTCAATCAGAATGTGAGGTACCCAAAAGAGATACAAATAGTAATAAATGAACCCACCAGTGTTACAGATGAACAGCATAAGCATGCTAAAGCAAGTAAAGAAGAAAAGAATTAGCCTAAATTAACTTTCTGAAAGACCATTTGACTCCCACGCCAAGTATAGACAACTCTTGATGCTTTTGAACTGTGGTGTTGGAGAAGACTCTTGAGAGTCCCTTGGACTGCAAGGAGATCCAAGCAGTCCATTCTGAAGGAGATCAGCCCTGGGATTTCTTTGGAAGGAATGATGCTAAAGCTGAAACTCCAGTACTTTGGCCACCTCATGTGAAGAGCTGACTCATTGGAAAAGACTCTGATGCTGGGAGGGATTGGGGGCAGGAGGAGAAAGGAATGACAGAGGATGAGATGGCTGGATGGTATCACTGACTCGATGGACGTGAGTCTGAGTGAACTCTGGGAGTTGGTGGTGGACAGGGAGGCCTGGCATGCTGTGATTTATGGGGTCACAAAGAGTCGGACATGACTGAGCTGAACTGAACTGAAGGTGAAAAAAAGAACTGTGCACAAGTTTTGTTCTCTAGTTAGTGAAGTTGTTATTAGCAGGAGTAGGGGTTAGAACTTCTGAAATTGCTTGTATATTAGAACTGACAAATTAAGTAAATAAATTACAGATCATAAGAGCCAACTTTCCACAGTCAGAGAAAAAGTTACAAATAAGGAAACGATGGAGGCTAGAACAAGCTCTGTGATATTTTACTGGAATTGGAGGCATCAGTATGAACTTGTGGTTATACACATACACAAACATACAAACATGAATAAATATAAAGAAATTAAAATATATGTGTGAATGCATATGTGAGTATACATAGATATTTCTAAGCTCTGTTAGCTGAGAGAGTCTAGAAGGAATAATAAAATAGCAATGACCATACTTAGCACCCAGATTTTGATTTCTGAATACATTCTCTAATACAGTAAAAGGAACCTGGGGTCCTTGGTAAAATGGTTGGTTTTGGGCTTGGAGTGCAAAAGCACAAGATGATCTTGGAATATCTGATGATGCCACAGAATAGAGAAGTGTTGACCAATGTTGTTGTCAGTCCCTAAGTCAGAGCCTACTCTTTGCGACCCCATGGACTGCACCATGCCTGGCTCCTCTGTCCTCCACTATCTCCCAGAGTTCACTCAAATTCATGTCCACTGAGTCAGTAATGCTATCCAACTATCTTATCCTCTATTGTTCCCTTCTCCTGCCTTCAATCTTTGCCAGAATCTCGGTCTTTTCCAATGAGTCAGCTCTTTGCATCAAGTGGCCAAAGTATTGGAACTTCAGCTTCAGCACCAGTCCATCCAATGAATACTCAGGGTTGATTTCCTTTAGGATTGACTGGTTAGATCTTCTTGCTGTCCAAGGTACTCTCAAGAGTCTTCTCCAGCACCACAGTTCAGAAGCATCAATTCTTCAGTGCTCAGCCTTCTTTATGGTCCAACTCTTAGTTCATGACTACTGGAAAAAGCACTGCTTTTTTAGCAAGGTGACAAGTCTGCTTTTTAATATGCTTTTGTCATAGCTTTCCTACAAGGAGCAAGCATGGCTGCAGTCACTGTCTACAGTCATTTTGGAGCCCAGGAAAGTAAAATCTATCACCATTTCTACTTTTCCACCTTCTTGTTGCCATGAAGTGATGGAACAAGAGGCCAGTAATGTTAAGGGTACATTAAAAGAACATGGGTATCAATCTGAAGGAACTCCTAAAGGCCAAAGTTTGGACAATTTGAGCAGAAGTAGAAATAGTGATATTAATTAATTATAACAATAGGATAAAACACAGAGTGAATGGGGTATATCTTATAGTCCCAAGGAAATGCTCATGAAGTAACATAGCATGTTGAAAGGATGAGCCACCTTGAAGGAGCTTTAAAGCCAAATATAAGACAATTTCCACTGCAAAATAATGGTAGTATTGGACTATAATCAATACAATAAAGTAAATATTCCCAAGTCCAAACTGAAGGAAATGGCAACCCTCTCCAGTATTCTTGCCTGAAGAATCCCATGGACGGAGGAGCTTGGTGGGCCACAGTCCACGGGTCGCAAAGAATTGGACACGACTAAGCGACTTCAATTTCACTTTCACTATATTGATTAAATAATGACTTAATGAAAGATTAAACAAACAGAAGTAATAGCTCTTCTTTACAATAGAATTTCAATTCTATTGTTAAATTCTATTGTAAAGAATTGTGGAGAATTGTGGAGAAAAAGTGATGGAAATAGAAAATAGATGCAATAGAAATATTTGCTGCAGAGAAGAATCACTGGTGAATGCCACGATAAATGTAAAAACATGATCAGATATAAATGTTTGCATAATTTCAACACATTCTCCCACAAGACAATCCTTAGTTACAAAAGGAAAATGGTAACTTCACGATGGAGAAACCTGATAGAGATTACTTTAACCAAATGATCAAAGTTAACATCATGGTCACTTTATTACTCTTCATAAGTGTCCAGGTCATGAATGACAAAGAAAGGCTAAGCAACTGCCCCAAGTTAGAGGCGACTTAAGGAGATGTGACAACTAATGCAATGTGGTTTCCTGGATTGGATCCTAGAGCAATAAAAGAATATTAGTGGGACAGTTTGAAAAATTCTAATACTCTTTTATCAATGTTAATTTCCCATTTGTTGGGAAATGGTTATGCAAGATTCAACATTCGGGGAAGATAGAGACTTCTCTGGTGGTCCCATGGTTAAGAATCTGCTTTCTAATACAGGGGAGGCAGGTTTGGTCCCTGATTAGGAAGCAAAGATTCCCACATGCTGCAGGGCAACAGAGCCCATGAGCCACAGCTAGAGAAGCCTTTGCACCACAAAGAAGACCCAGTGGAAGGGGGAAAAAAAAAAAAGCATTAAGGGAAGATAGTTGAAGGATATACAGAAACTATCTGAACTATTTTTGCAGTTTTGTTGTAAGTCTAAGATTATTTCAAAATAAAAGGCTAAAAAAAATCAAGAACATATATTATCAGTTTTTTTTTTTTTTTTTTAATGCAAAGGGGGCTTCCCTGGTGGCTAGGACAGTAAAGAATCTGCCTGCAATGCAGGAAACCCAGGTTTGATCTCAGGGTCAGGAAGATACCCTGGAGGAGGGCACGGCAACCCACTCGTGTCCTTGCCTAGATAATCCCATGAACAAAGGAGCCTGGCAGGTCCCCAGTCCATGGGGTTGCAAAGTGTTGGATGTGACTGAGCAACTAACACTTTAATTCACAGAAAATACATGTGTTTATCTATATACATATATATTTAATCTGTATTTCTTAAGAAAATTAAGGGTGTAAGAATTTATATTTGATGTTCAGTCGCTAAGTTCTGTCCAATTCTTTGCAGCCTCACGAGCTGCAGCACACCAGGCTTCCCTGTCTTTCACTATCTCCCAGAGTTTGCTCAAACTCATGTCCATTGTGCCAGAGATGTCATCCAACCATGTCATCCTCTGTCATCCCCTTCTCCTCTTGCCTTCAAACTTTCCCAGGATCAGGATCTTTTTAAATAAGCCAGCTCTTTTCATCAGATGGCCAAAGTATTGGATCTTCAGCCTAAGCATGGGTCTTTCCAGTGAATATTCGGGGTTGATTTCCTTTAGGATTGACTAGTTTGATCTCCTTGCTGTCCAAGAGACTCTCAAGAGTCTTCTCCAACACCACAGTTCTAAAGCATAAATTAATAATTTGGAGCCAGTCCATTGTTCCATGTCCAGTTTCTAACTGTTGCTTCTTGTCTTGCATACAGGTTTCTTAGGAGGCAGGTAAGGTGGTCTGGTATTCCCATCTCTTTAAGAATTTTCCAGTTTGTTGTGATCCACACAGTCAAAGGCTTTAGCATAGTCAATGAAGCAGAAATAGATGCTTTTTGGAATTCTCTTGCTTTTTCTATGAGTATTATTTTTTATAGAACAAATATCCTCATCAAAAAGAATGTGATAAGAAGATATATAGTTGGGAAAAATCACAACAATTAACTGCTACTGCTGCTAAGTCACTTCAGTCGTGTCTGACTCTGTGTGACCCCATAGACGGCAGCCCACCATGCTTCCCCGTCCCTGGGATTCTCCAGGCAAGAACACTGGAGTGGGTTGCCATTTCCTTCTCCAATGCATGAAAGTGAAGAAGTTGCTCAGTTGTGTCCAACCCTCAGCGACTCCATGGACTACATCGCACCAGGCTCCTCCATCCATGAGATTTTCCAGGCAGGACTACTGGAGTGGGGTGCCATTGCCTTCTCCAGCAACTATTAAAGATCTACTATATATTGTCAGGGACAATGTTCAATATTTAATATTTATTTAACTTTCACAAACATTCTTCAAAGTAATTTTTCTCCCCAGTGATAGTAAATGAAGCTTTCTAGTTTTTAAGCCTGCATTGTTTCTGATCTGTAGTTTGAGCCATTCTATCTACAAAGGTTATTGGCCTTCCCATTTATTCAAAATTATTTTCCAGATATAATTCAATTTTTCATTGTTTAGGGGAAATGTTGACTAGTTCAAAATATTTGGAATATAAAATAAACAGAATCCCTTTTAGAAAGAGCTGGAAATGTAAATTTGTCCAGAAGTAGCATCATATTAAGAAATAAGTGTATATTTCTCTAGACAATGAGTCACTTTAGGACTTGAAGTACTGGCAGTATAGCATTTATATTTTAGAAGGATTCCTTTTTTAGCAAAGAGTAATACAATAAGTTCCCCACATACAAACAAGTTCCACTCCAAGAGCATGTTTGTGAGCCCAGCAAAGTAATGCTATGTAGTAGGGTACTATTTATAATACCTTTCACACAAATAATACATGGAAACAAGCCAACACAAAAAATAAAGAAAACACTTTTACTCTTACAGTATAGGACCTTGAAATGTACCATGCAGTACAACAACTGGCATACAGGGTCTGGCATCAGTGAACAGGCAAGAAGAGTTACTGACGGGAGGAAGGAGAGGAGGTGGGAGATGGTAGAGCTGGAGGATCATCAGCGATAGGAGACGGAGGGCAAGCTGGAATTTCACTCAAGCCTGACATTGATAGCACAGGCTCTGATTCCTGTGGTCATATGCTTCAAAAACTAACAGTGCCTCCTCAAGGAAAGAAAATCCCTTTGCCATTTCCTGCATCGTGAATCTCTTTGGTTGTTCGGTTACAGTACTTCTTCCTCATTCTCTTCATCCTTTCTTTGGGCCTCCAATTCTATCTTTTCACCCTTTTTTTTCTGATAAGATTCTATGATGTCATATCACAACTGGGAAATATCTCTTCTGGGAAACCTCTCTTGTAATCACTGTAATGCTTGGATTGTATTATTTTATTTCACAGAAAATAACTTTCTGTGACTATATTATTTCCATCGGTTACAAGTTTAAATGTNTTCTATCTTTTCACCCTTTTTTTTCTGATAAGATTCTATGATGTCATATCACAACTGGGAAATATCTCTTCTGGGAAACATCTCTTGTAATCACTGTAATGCTTGGATTGTATTATTTTATTTCACAGAAAATAACTTTCTGTGACTATATTATTTCCATCGGTTACAAGTTTAAATGTATTTGTCATGGATTAGGGTTAGCGATGGGCCAGGTATGACTAAAATGGATAAGAATGAGGTGGCAAAAAATTGAAGATTGTTTCAAAACTTTCTTCTATGGCTAACAATTCTACATCCTTCATTAAGTGCTCCATAAAAATCTCATCTTCATTTCTCAGAAGGACTTCTTATCTCAGAAAGGAAATTCTTGACAGCATCAAATTCTCTAGGTATTTCTCCCTACTTTTCGTGAGAGAACATTAGGTTGAGATGGTATACAAGCGAACAACTTAGTGTAAGTAAAAGAAGCAATTCTCAGGAGAATGGGTCACCCCACTATGTCAAGAAATTTGCTGGAATATAGAATAATATTGATTCGCTTTGATTGCTCATCTATGTATTTCAGTGTTTGCTGACAGAAAACAATCATTGCATGACTTTTGTTTACAAATTAAAGGAGGTGATAATACTATCACTGTTTCTAGCTAGTATATTCCATCTTTACTGATATAACTAGTGGTATTAAGATTATACTATATGACGTTAATATTTGTATGTTTACAACATAGTATTTGACCTGATAATGATCAGATGTGTTTTGTTTTTACTTGAGAAAAATCTATAGAAATGGTTACTGAAGTTAGCCAGCCATAGGATATTAATAATATTTGTTATCAAAATCTAACAATATTTTCAATGTATAAAGCACATTTATACATAGTATTTCATGTATACCAGCTGAAATCTCTGGCTGTCCAGATGAAACATGAGCTTCATCTCCCTTAGAAGTCTTTGAAAGCTAAATATAGAAAACACTTTTGAGAGGCAATAGTTTCCATATTGTTCACCTTATGATTGTAACAGAGAGTTTGCGCATTAATTTTGAATGTCAAAATTAATCTCTCTTTTCAAGTTAAGCTTTATTTTTATGGACCTTAAATTTGCATAGAAAATTAATCTTCAACAAAAATTTAAAGGGCTATGAATAGTACTTCTCTGCACTACATGCTCTAAAAATGCAATATAGATCCTTATGCATCTTTTCATTGATTCTAGGTTCTATTCTGAATTATGAGGTGACCAAGTTCCATGCCTTAATGCTTATCACTAACTACTGGTCTTGACGAAACCAGGAGGGAAGATTTGGTGCTCTCTCCCCATCTCTCTCTAGGATGAATCTGTAATGTGTGTGTGTGTGTGTGTGTGTGTG
>SJYA01014940.1:0-10376 GCA_006410615.1 Neotragus moschatus
CATTCTCTTGGCAAAACTCTATTAGCCTTTGCCCTGCTTCATTCTGTACTCCAAAGCCAAATTTGCCTGCTACTCCAGGTGTTTCTTGACTTTCTACTTTTGCATTCTAGTCCCCTCTGCTGAAAGGGACATCTTTTTTGAGTGTTAGTTCTAGAAGGTCTTGTAGGTTTTTATAGAACCATTCAGCTGCAACTTCTTCAACATTACTGGTTGGGGCATGAACTTGGATTTCTGTGATACTGAATGGTTTGCCTTGGAAATGAACAGAGATCATTCTGTCACTTTTGAGATTGCATCCAAGTACTGAATTTCAGACTCTTTTGTTGACTCTGAAGGCTACTCCATTTCTTTTAAGGGATTCTTGCCCACAGTAGTAGATATAAGGGTCATCTGAGTTAAATTTACCCATTCCAGTTCATTTTAGTTCACCGATTCCTAAAATGTTGATGTGCACTCTTGCCATCTCCTGTTTGACCACTTCCAATTTCTTGATTCATGGAACTAACATTCCAGGTTCCTATACAGTATTGCTCTTTACAGTATTGGACTTTACTTCCATCACCAGTCACATCCACACTGGGTGTTGTTTTTTCTTTGGCTCCATCTCTTCATTCTTTCTGGAGTTATTTCTCCACTGATTTCCAGTAGCATATTGGGCACGTACCGACCTGGGGGGTTCATTTTTCAGTGTCCTTTCTTTTTGCCTTTCCATACTGTTCATTGGGTTCTCAAGGCAAGAATACTGAAGCGATTTGCCATTCCCTTCTCCAGTGGACTACGTTTTGTCAGAACTCTCCACCATGACCCGTCCGTCTTGGGTGGCCCGACATGGCATGGCTCATAGTTTCACTGAGTTAGACAAGGCTGGGGTCCATGTGATCAGATTGGTTAGTTTTCTGTCGCTGTGACTGTGGTTTTCATTCTGTCTGCCCTCTCATGGAGAAGGATAAGAGGCTCATGGAAGCTTCCTGATGGGAGAGACTGACTGAGGTGCATCTTCAGGACTCTGTAAATGTTACATGTGCTTATTGTCACAAAAATAATGATCATTGTATTTAAATCAGCATAGAGAAAAAAATCATAATACTATAGGATCATATATGATCACTATAAAGAAACCTGGCTTATTTTTAGAACTTTTCCTAAAGCTTCTGTATACACACAGGCATATTTTGCATAATTGGAATTAAAAGACGCTTACTCCTTCAAAGGAAGGTTATGACCAACTTAGACAGCATATTAAAAAGTAGAGACGTTACTTTGCCAACAAAGGTTCATCTAGTCAAGGCTATGGTTTTTCCAGTAGTCATGTATGGATGTGCGAGTTGGACTATAAAGAAGGCTGAGCATAGAAGAATTGATGCTTTTGAACTGTGGTGTTGGAGAAGACTCTTGAGAGTCCCTTGGACTGCAAGGAAATCAAAGCAGTCTATCCTAAAGGAGATCAGTCCTGAGTGTTCATTGGAAGGACTGATGTTGAAGCTAAAACTCCAATACTTTAGCTACCTGATGCGAAGAGCTGACTCATTGGAAAAGACCCTGATACTGGGAAGGATTGAAGGCAGGAGGAGAAGGGGATGATAGAGGATGAGATGGTTGGATGGCATCACCGACTCAATGGAGATGTATTTGGGTAATCTCCAGGAGTTGGTGATGGACAGGGAAGCCTAGCATGCTTCGGTCCATGGGGTCCAAAGAGTCGGACATGACTGAGCAACTGAACTGAACTGATAGCGTGTTCTGTTGTGGACCTGTTAAAAACAGGTGTAAAATCTTATAGGGTCAGAATAATTTATTCACCCACCCCTATTGCTGGTCATTTGTGTTTTTTTCTAAGATTTTTCTGTTTTAGACAACACTGTGATGAATAGTCTGTTTTCAACAGGCTTATTGGGATGTAGTTTATATACCATTAATCGACCCACATAAAGTGTGTGAGTCACTGATTTTTTGTAGTTTCCAGCATTGTATGACCGTCAGTAGAATCTAACTTTAGAACATTATTATTGCTGCACAAAGAACCTGTGCTCTTGGTAGTCATCCCTATGGTCAACCCCCACAGATCCAGGCAACCACTAATCTACTTTCTGTCTCTACAGATTTGTCATTTCTGGACATTTCAGATAAACGGGATCATACAGTATGTTGTATTTGGAGACTGGTTTCTTTCACTTCACGTAATGTTTTTTGAGGTTCACCCACTCTGTCGCTGAGGGTCGGACACGACTAAGTGACTTCCCTTTCACTTTTCACTTTCATGCATTGGAGAAGGAAATGGAAACCCACTCCAGTGTTCTTGCCTGGAGAATCCCAGGGACGGGGGAGCCGGGTGGGCTGCCGTCTGTGGGGTCGCACAGAGTCGGACACGACTGAAGCGACTCAGCAGCAGCAGCAGCCTGTAGCACTGTCACAGCATTATTCCTTTTTGTGCCAAACATCCCACGGTGTGGATGTATCATGCTTTATTCATCTGTTCATGAATGATGGACATTTGAATTGTTTCTATGATGAATAATCTTATAGATTAATCTTAACTATTTCCTTTGAATGCATTCCAAGACTTGAAAATTCTGAGTCAAAAGTTCTGAATTTTATTTCCAGACTTTTGACCATCAGTTCAGTTCAGTTCAGTTGCTCAATCATTGCAGCCCCATGGACTGCAGCACGCCAGGCTTCCCTGTCCATCACCAACTTCTGAAGCTTGCTCAAACTCATGTCCATCAAGTCAGTGATGCCATACAGCCATCTCATGCTCTGTCATCCCCTTCTTCAATCTTTCCCAACATCAGAGCCTTTTTCAATGAGTCAGTTCTTTGCATCAGGTGGCCAAAGAATTCGAGTTTCAGCTTCAGCATCAGTCTTTCCAGTGAATAATGAGGACTGATTTAGGATGGACTGGTTGGATCTCCTTGCAGTCCAAGGAACTCTCAAGAGTCTTCTCCAACCACAGTTCAAAAGCATCAATTCTTCGATGCTCAGCTTTCTTTATAGTCCAACTGTCACATCCATACACGACTACTGGAAAAACCATAGCCTTGACTAGATGGACCTTTGTTTACAAAGTAACGTCTCTGCTTTCTAATGTGCTGTCTGGGTTGGTCATAGCTTTTCTAACAAGGAGCAA
Source organism: Neotragus moschatus (assembly GCA_006410615.1). Lineage (NCBI taxonomy): Eukaryota > Metazoa > Chordata > Mammalia > Artiodactyla > Bovidae > Neotragus > Neotragus moschatus. Next base: position 3,125 of record SJYA01014940.1, read on the forward strand.
GTGTCTTTTAATTTCATAGCTGCAGTCACCATCTGCAGTGATTTTGGAACCCAACAAAAAGTCCCTCACTGTTTCCATTGTTTTGACCATCAAGCACTTCTAATTCAATCTTTATCTCTCACTTGAGTACATTGATGACTGTTTTTCATCATTTGAACTACAAAACCTTTGTTTTCCGTGCGACACCTGGAAATATTTACAATTTCTAATATTCTAAATAACCGTTCTCAGGGATTCTAACCTATGTTGCGTGTTGGAAGCCGTAAGACAGTAATATTCCTAAAGGGAACACCTTATATTTACTTATATAAGTCTTTATCATTTTTAGCTGGAAACCTTCTTATCATCTGGCATTAAGGAAAATCAGCAGAGACTTGTCAGTGGTAGATGGTCTCTTTGAATTGTCTCACTTTGCCCTTTAGGTATGTGTATCCCTTACCAACCTCTTGGAAGTGGCTGACATCCAGAAAAATAATTTCTGTGTCGGTGGAATGTTGACCCAAGGTTTCACAGCTCATGTCATTTGGTTTATAATCTTATTTATTGAAAATATGTTATTGCTTAACTGACTTACCTCCTCCTTTACAAATGTGAAAGTAAGTGAAAATTTATAATCTACATGCTGTGGTTTTTAATTCAACATAGCTGTAAACTCTTGGGGTGGCCTCCCGGGTAAAATCTACTCACACATCTTCTTTATTATATGAAGGGATCCTGCAGAGATGTCAGCTGGTGGATAAAGACCAAGCTTAAGCCTCGATCAGTGTGAGTCCTGGATAATGTTTACAAATAGAATGGTCTCTGCAGCAACCGACTAGTGGCAGATAAGAGCTCTGCCTCCCTTACAGCTGCATTTAGTCTTTCCAAAGCCTGAAAAATATTCATTGAATCGTGATGATTAGGACAGCTGATTTTGTCTTCACCTTCACTCCCCCCCCGCCCCCGATATTCTTCTTCCACTGACTTTTCTGGCCTTAAGCAGCAGAGGTGATTAAAATACTCTGCCCTTTGTACAAAGACCATCCACCTCACTCCCCGAGGCTCCCTGATGTTGTCATCAATGATGCTGATGGGTTTGCCTTGATCTTTACTTTGTTGCCTCTTGAGAACAACAGTGTGCATTTATGATTAGCATTGCCTAGTTGAGAAAAAGTCTGGCAGGGACTCCTAAGTGCTGGACCTCTCTTATGTGAGGCATTTTTATATAAGATATCCAATTTCAGTCTCATGAAGTCGGGCTTTCAGGCCCATTCTAAGGATGGGAAACTTGAGACATCATTGATCTGTGCCTCCTGGCAGAAGAGGTGTAAAAAATCATTCCAATTCAATACAGACTTATGATTACAGCATAGGAAATACAGTTATTTCTAAAAATAAACACAAGTAATCCTACTGCTAAATGCTTACCTGTCAGTTACAATGGTACATGTCTTGGTGGCATAACCATTAAGAAATAAGTGCTGCAGTGTTACACTCACTGAGGTGTGGTGTTCAGAGAAAATGCCCTTAAAAAAAAACCAAAACGGTTTCTGTGATTAAGAAATTTGGGAAATGTTGGGGTAAATTAAGACACATAAGACTCTAGATTACAGACCTTCTCACAGACTCTACTGCAGAATTGTACATTGTGAAACCTCAAGATGGATAGAGCACAAATCCTTTGTTTGTGGGATACCTGTTAGTGGTTTAAAGAGTTGGTGTTTGTGATACAGCCAGAAGGAACTTCATAACGCCCTTCTTTATATGTGATAAACTCAGAGTATGCAAAGGTTTCAGTGGAAAGGTATGGCTCTCTACTTTTGACCATTGCCTCTGAGATTCTTTTTTAAATTAAAAAAAAAAAAATTTAAATTTACCACACCCTGGAGGCGGGGCGGAAAAGGCAATGGCAACCCACTCCAGTACTCTTGCCTGGAAAATCCCATGGATGGAGGAGCCTGGTGGGCTACATGGGGTCGCTAAGCATCAGACACAACTGAGTGACTTCACTTTCACTTTTCACTTTCATGCATTGGAGAAGGAAGTGGCAACCCACTCCAGTGTTCTTGCCTGGAAAATCCCAGGGACGGGGGAGCCTGGTGGGCTGCCGTCTATGGGGTTGCACAGAGTCGGACACGACTGAAGCGACTTAGCAGCAGCAGCACCAGCAGAGGCACGTGGAAACTTAGTTGCCTGACCAGGAATCGAACTCATGCCCCTTGAATTGGAAGGTGAAGTCTTAACCACTGGCCAAGTTCTCTGAGATTCTCTATTGAGAGAGAAGCATTGTTTTCAAGATGTGCAGTCATGTCTGTATGTGTATGTGTGTGCATCTCAATTTTTGAACACATTGTGTATGTTGTTCTGCACATTTTTTTAATGTAAATTAAAGTCATTCCATATCAGTACTTGTAAAGCTGCGTCATTTCTTCTAATAACCCCATCGAATTGTATGGATGTGTCATGGTCTGTTTCACCAGTACCTATTGATTTAGAATGTTTATAGTCTTTTCCTACAGTGACCAGTGCTGCAGTGATTACCCTTGTCCATTTGTCTTTGTCATCACGGTGTTTCTTGTATCAGCCTTTGATAAAAGCCAGAGTTGTAGTGATAAAATATAATTTTGTGAAGTCAAGAATGACCCAAATTTATAGCCTTCTGAAGATCTGGCTTGATCCAGAGATATTTAGATAATTTAGAGCACTATAGATCCAAGTCCTAAAAATACATTATCAGAACTTGTTTAAAATAGTGGGACAAGGTACAGATTATTTTTCAGAGATAAGAAAAGAAGATTTATGAAGAATCATATTTCTCTTAGGAAATAAGTTTGGAATTGATACAGTAATTGTACATGTGTTCTAACTCATGACAAAAGCAAGCTCAAGGCGTGTTATCTCTAAAACAGGAATTTCCCAAACGGATAACCTTTGATTCTTGTTTTAAAACTTAAAGAAAGCTGCTTTATTCACCCCGGTTCAGAAGCAATGGTCTTGCTTCTTCACTGACTTGTATTCAGTTTCTGCCAAATAGCATTTGAGTGATTCAAAGACTTTGAAACTTGTTTTCTCTCTTGAGCATATTTCTCCCTTTTCTCCTTTGTGAACAAAGTAGAAAAATAATATAAAGGTAACTCTTTGTGTAACAAGAAATAAAACCTTTCTTTTGAAAAGAAATGTTGTGTAGTTGGAAATTTGACTATAGAACTTGATAGAAAGAAATCCTTCCATATTTTGTTAAACGGCTTATTTGATAATGTCTCCCTTATTTATTTATTTTTTTTTTTCAGTCAGTTTGATTAATAGAGTTCAGTCTCAGAGCAGGCTGGGCAAATTTCCTTGAGGCCAAGTTACCACTGGGACATCAGAGTGTATTCTCACTATCTGTTCCTTTTTGGGGAGTATGCTTAAGACTGGTACACTCAAGCCACTGTGCATCAAAAGGTGCCACAGCTCTGGGCCAAGCACTTTGCATACAGTGCCTGATCATTTATGCACTTCCCAGAGTATCACTTGGCCCTGTAGTATTAGGTGGGGACTGCTCTTATCTCCATTTTATAAATAGACGGAGACCCAGGGCAATTAAGGAACTCCCTCAAGACTGCTCAGCTAGAGCTAGAATTTGAACTCACTGTTTTAAAATCTTGCCCAGATTAGATATGGGTTTATTCTCTAGAGTAGGTCTTACTTGAATTCTTTTAAACTCAGAGAAGTGTAATCTGCAGTAAGAAAACAAAGATCTGTCACTGCTGCAGTCTAGTTATACCAGCAACATGTAAACGGGTCCCCGGCATTCACAGCCCTCGGCAGTGGGGGATTTGTTCTCCTGGGACTGAGCAGTGCTGGCTCCAGAGCTGATGTAGTTCTCAGGCCAGAGGCTGAAACAAGCACAGTGACACAGCTGACTTTATTACCTCCTGTGAGAGAGAAGCTATCCACTGCAGCAGCTTCTAGATGTCTAGTGTATTTTTTTTTTAAGTTTTTTTTTAATGTGGACCATTTTAAAAGTCTTTATTAAATTTGTTCTATTATTGCTTCTGTTCTGTGTTTTGGTTTTTTGGCCACAAGCCCCGTGGGGTCTTAGCTCTGGGATTGAACCCACACCCCCTGCATTGGAANATTTTTTTTAAGGTTTTTTTTTATGTGGACCATTTAAAAAGTCTTTATTAAATTTGTTCTATTATTGCTTCTGTTCTGTGTTTTGGTTTTTTGGCCACAAGCCCCGTGGGGTCTTAGCTCTGGGATTGAACCCACACCCCCTGCATTGGAAGGCGAAGTCTTAAGCACTGGGCTGCCAGGGAAGTCCCTGTGATGTCTGGTCTTAACTCTGTGTCTTCACTTGAAGCCAACTCAATAAGCAGGTTGTGCACCACACGGTGGTGTGTTAAAGAAAATGTTAAAGAAACATTCACCCACCCAAATTTTCCCTTAGAAATTTTCCCTAATATTAACATCCACTTCCTATGTTGTAATATGTAGAAATGGTGGTTAGGGATGCCTGAAACTGAGCACGACACAAATTTTTAGTTTGCCCTTTATGTCAAGGAGCTGGCAGAGAGTCATTATGTGAAACCTGAGTGTTGAGGTATTTTCAGGTCATGAAGAGGAATTTGACCAGAATTGCAGGTCTAAATGAATTCAGATCCCAAGCTCTTAACCACTGCTGTGCTGTGGGCATCTGACCATTTGCATTTGTCCTCTGGGGCATTCTAATCCCATCAGTGGTTTAGTGGCTAAGTCATATCAGACTCCTGTGACCTCATGGACTGTGGCCCGCCAGGCTCCTCTGTCGATGGGATTTTCTAGGCAAGAATACTAGAGTGGGTTGCTATTTCTTTCTCCAGGGGGTCTTCCTAACCCAGGGATCGAACTCAGGTCTCCTGCATTGCAGGCAGATTCTTTACCGACTGAGCTACAAGGGAAGCCCATAACCCATCCACTGGTGGAAAAAAAATCTCAGAAATTTTATAAAAAGGAACGCCTATTGAGTGGTTACCAGGTGCCAGGAAGTATTCGATGCTCTGTATCCTTACAAATACCCAGCTGCCCAAGCTCTCTCGCCCAAACTAGGTCTTGGAAACTCTCGCTTCTGCATGTGGTCATCCCATATGCTCCACCTCCCCAAACAGGCAAGATGTAGAAATCAGAGGCCAGAGGGAGTCTTGATTGCCAGTTTCAGATTCCTGCCCAGGAGATGTAATTACAGGGCTCTCTAGAGCCTATGATAAGCTGATACTAAATTTGTTCTTGGCTGACCGTCTTGGGATGTGTAGGGGCAGGGCGTAGGAGGGGGAAGTAGGGGCTTAAGTGCAAGGATCCTTTTGTAATCTCTGATCTCCTCTTGTTTGAGCATGAGTACATTTCCTGAATGCTGGTCTTAAATATCTAGTAGTCATTCAGATGTAAGACTAGTCTGCAAACGTCCATGCCCAAGACAGGGAAACAATGCTGAGTGGTTTGCTGTATGCGAACTCCTTCTTTCTGCCTTTTGTGCATCTGGCCTGAGGCTTATCTATCAGCGAGGTATTTGGACAGGATGTCTCTCGTGGTGTAACAGGTAAATTGAAAAGGACTTCGGACATTTTTCTTATTGACTGTGCTGTTCACCAATACTTTCTTAGGTTAAAAACAAATCGAGCCATCAAGTTGAATGGCTTTGTTTGCCTAACTTTAACTCTGTTTCTTTTTCTTTTTTGCAGAAGAGGAAAAATAGTTCAGGATATGATAAAAGATAGGGTGCTGTTTTCTTTTAATTTGATGATAGTTGATTTAGAATATTGTGTTAGTTTCAGATGTACAGCTTCAGGTTCTTTTCCATTATCGGTTATTATAAGATATGAATATAGTTCCCTGTGCTATACGATAAATCCTTCCCATTTATAAAATTGTAACATATGATAAAGGTGCATTACGAATTATCAAGAAAAGGATACACTATTCAAAAATAGTGCTGGGACAGTTTGCAAATTGGAAAATAGAGGACAAAAATAGCATCTCACCATTAAACAGATACCAAAATAATTCTTAATGGTTAAAGATTCAAATGTAAAGTATAAATAAGTGAAAAGCTGAAAGCAAAAAAGATACGGTGCTTTTACATGAAGTTTCTTCAGTTCTATATAGGTGCCATTTTCTTTCTTTCAATACTCTGATATAAAAGAGTCTTAGATGAGGGCATGCGCTTGCTTTTACTTGTTTTCCTTTTTTCTGGTCTCTCTCTCTCTCTTCCCCTCTCTCCTTTCTTTCTCTTTCTCCCTCCTTCCCTCTTTTTCTTTTTTTTTTTAACGATTGAAGGGCTTAGTGGTTTGCAACTAGCTGCACAAAGGCAGCTATAAATTCAAGAATTCCACATTCTCCTCTTTGTTTCCTGAGAGATCATCATTTTGGCAAAGGGGTTCCTAGGCGGAGAACACCTCACTGAAAAGAGAAACAGCACAGCCCCGCCTGACTTCCTGACACCTATTGTTTGAGCTCTGCTTTGATTTTCTTTTCAGTAAAAGAGGCTAGCTTCTGTCATTTGCTTTTCTCTCTTTCGTCTCATCTATCTTGTTTGAGAATCTAGTTACCCTGAAATGTAACCTGCATCAAGCCAGCAATGGATCTCCAGATACTGAAGAATCTCTTTTCCTGAAATCAGTCTTTTATGAGATTTTTAGTGTAAAACGTTGTTGAGGAAATTCTTGCGGGTTTTTTTTGGTGGGGGGGCAGGGGGCACGTTGTGGGTGGAGGTGAATGAGAGTGGTTTTGGAGAGGTATTAGGCAAGCCCTTTTTTCGCCACCCTATTATAAATGCTGAGGCAGGAAATCTTATCCTGGGCTCCATTCAACCTAAAGGTTGATCAGCCAACAAGTCTTGATTACTGGCTTGGTGTGCTAGAGTCCCAAGTGGCTAGTGGTAAAGAACCTTCACGCCAACACAGGAGATGTAAGACATGCGGGTTCAATCCCTGGGTCAGGATGATCCCTTGAAGAAGGAAATGGCAACCCACTGCAGTATTCTTGCCTGAGAAACCCCATGGACAGAGGAGCCTGGCGGGCTACAGTCCGTGGGGGTCTCAAAGAGTAGGACACAAGAGAAGTGACTTAGCACACGATTGTGGTGGAGTCAACTATGGCCCCAGTGAGTGCATGCTCTAGTGTGTAAGACAGACAGTAAACCCATAAGCCAACACAAATGTGAATATGGAAACAGGAACACAAGCTAACATTAGGTAGAAGCTCATGCCGTGAAACAAAATGAGTGGTAATGAGTGACTGTGGACTGCCTGAACCA
>SJYA01014941.1:6115-17035 GCA_006410615.1 Neotragus moschatus
AAAACAGGGAGCTCTTTAGATCAATCTAAAATAATCCTGACATCTGTTACCTCCAGATGGGAAATCCTATTGAAAGTCTGGAGTACAGGCAGATTTCAACTCCCACAGATGTAATGTTCCAGAAGTGTTCAGTTCAGTTCAGTCACTTAGTCGTATCCGACTCTTTGCAAACCCATGAATCGCAGCACGCCAGGGCTCCCTGTCCATCACCAACTCCCGAAGTTCACTCAGACTCACGTCCATGGAGTTAGCGATGTCATCCAGCCATCTCATCCTCTGTTGTCCCCTTCTCCTCCTGCCACCAATCCCTCCCAGCATCAGAGTCTTTTGCAATCAGTCAACTCTTCACATGAGGTAGCCAAAGTACTGGAATTTCAGCTTTAGCATCATTCCTTCCAAAGAAATCACAGGGCTGATCTCCTTCAGAATGGACTGGTTGGATATCCTTGCAGTCCAAGGGACTCTCAAGAGTCTTCTCCAACACCACAGTTCAAAAGCATCAATTCTTTAGCGCTCAGCCTTCTTCATAGTCCAACTCTCACTTTAAGTCTATTATCTGGTGCTCTGAATATATCAGAGAAACAACACTAGGCTGAACTGGAAAGGACTGTTTTAGTCACACCGTATCTCAAGTGTCCCCAAGTGGTCCTACAGAAAAGAGCACTGAAGAACCCCAAACAAAAAAAGAAAAATTCTGCAGGAGCGTAAATTCTGCAGAGGTTAATTTCTCCCCTCTGTATTCCTGACATTAGAACAAGAACTCAGTTCCCACCTCCAAAACCTCCTCTGGCTCCAGGCCTCTTCCAGGATTCCAAACACTCAGAAGCACAAAGAACAAACAGACAGAATCATAAAGGGCTGGAAGAGATGAGCTGCCCAGGGGCCTCTTTCTAAGTCCACATAAAACCCCAGCAAGCCTCTCAGTTTTAGTTCCTTCTCCTCTGGGCACTCTGAGAGGCAAGATGGCACTTTGCGGGGGTGGGTTGGGGCTTGGGGGAGGCACATAGAGTGAAGACCGGTTTAGGTTCCAACATTAGCTTTGAAACGTAATTCACTAACTCTGCATGCATAGGAGCTTAACTACCCTCAGTGAGCCTCAGTTTCCATATCTAACGAAATGATGCCAATATCTACTCCTCAAACCTATTTCAAGGACAGGCACACAGCACAGAAAGTAGACTCACTGTGTGTTCTCAAGCCAGGGAAGCTGATGCTGTGCTGCGCAGCCAAGGGCCTCGGAGACCCCAGCCTGCTGTCCCTTCCAGCAGCAGCACTTAGCCCTTGAAGCAGAGCATCCCTGCCCCTGAGGAGTCTCCTGAGACCATCTGTGACTAGTGCCCTAAGATTATTCACAGAAACAGCATACAAGAGGGGATTCCATGTTCCCCGGTTCCACTCACAGAAAGGAGATGAGTCAGGACCTCGAGCACTGAGGCTCAGGAGCACATGTCAGCGAGAGTGTAGTGCTTTCATCGGGGCCCCAGTGATGGAGGCTGGCACTGGGGGGTGGCAGGGCCCTGGGGCTGGGAAGAGGAGCAGCAGGATGCAAAAAGGCTGTGGACACCGCCCCTCCCCTCACCCTCCCTTTACCAGGGCAGTGGAAAACTGACAGCCACGGCATGGAGAAAAGCAACAATCAGGAGCTAAGGTGGCTCCACAAAATAACTAACAACTTACACAGAAGATAAAACTTCCGTATAGAAGATTTCAACTTAATATACAGGATTTGCACGGAAGAGAGGAATAGAAAAGAATCACACTATTCAAGCTCCAAGAAATATCTAAACTGGGGTGGTTTTTATTGCATGAGGAAATCTTTTTGATAAGAAATACTTGCTCAGGAGAAAGAACTGGAAAATGTGATTCAATAGTCAATTTTCCATAAACTGGAAAATATATCTAAGTACAAGCCAAGGTTAAAAGAAAACTCAAAGAAACACACTCTCTGGCAGTTCAAGTCATATCAAATTGAAGTCCTCTGAAACACAGGAAACAGAACCACTGGTTTGCAAGGGACTTTCAGAGGCAGCTCAAGTCTCCAGATAAAGTTAGACCTCAAATAACCAACGTGTTTATTAACCAGCATCCCACAGAAGCCTATTGCAGTATTCAATCACCCAAACCAACATGTGGGCATCAGACAACACCAGACAGTCAGTGACAGGCATCAATGTGAGAAAGGATTTATCTCCCAAAGCTGACCGATTCTCTCTCCACAGCAGAGGTGTTTTCTCTTGTTTTCTCTTACATGAGAAAGTGACCAATATTCATGCTCTTAACCATCATGTCCCACAGACTTAAAGTCACTCATTCATGGTGACCCCAAGCATTCACTTTAAGGCCCACAGAACATCTTTTCAACAACTGTACCCTTTATTTCTAAACAGTTACATTCCTACTTCATCTTCTCTAGGAGCCACATGTCCCCTCTAGAACAGGATGCTGAGTCTAGATTTGAATAATGCCAAGCATAATAACAAGGATTCCTACTTCTAATGAGATTTGGTAACAAGAATTCAAACCCACATATTTCCAAAATTCAGCAGTAAACTGCTGGTTTATCCAATCTGAGACACATTGTGAGTCCCAGCATTTTAGCTGCTTGCGTGCAGTGAAGACTCTCTAAATTTGAGATGAATTAAACCAAGAGTTTTCTTTATTGCATTTGTGTTCTGTAATTTTCTTTCTAACTGAATTTCTTTATATTTTTGACAAAATATGAAATACAATCAAGAATGTACTTAAATCTAAAGTTGTATCTACTTTTTCCCTCATTTACATAGCCAGTAACCACAGGCAAACTTACTAGGTCTCCCATGATTCCTTATTTAACTCAAACCGATGCCTTATCATCATCACAGAATGCCTTAGATACCAAAACAAATGCCTATTTGCCAGATTTATTGACTCATTTTCTATGCTACAACTTAATCAAAAATATTCTTACACACTAGATGTATGTCTCCATGTTTTTATAGCATCTGCATTTAAATGTAGGATTCCGGAAAAGTGATACTACCTGTGAGAGCAACTTCTTCAGCAGCTGTGCTATGGCAGGATCCTCAGGTGGATGGCAGTCAGGAAGAGACCCGTTTCACTTCTTCTGACGCATATGAAGATGTCTGAACAAGCTAGTGATATCTTTAGACATCAAAGCATAATCAAATATAGAACGACTTACTGGCTCTTTTAAAACACTGAGTAGAACAAGTTTTCTTTAAATCTATATTAGAAAAATAAAAAGAATTAGCCAAAGATATAACATACAGTACAGCTGTTTTCAAATCCAATAAATATAACCTGTGTCAAGTTAACATAGGCATTCATTTTCCATGAAAACGGGAGACATCAATGTCTGCAACTTTTCCTTAGAAGAAAAAAGAATACCAGTGACATTTAGAGAGTGAAGGTATTTCTTCATTCATTGTTACATCTGAGTACACATCTGTGTCTATCATACTTGAATACTACCAATATCCAGAGTAGAAAAGTTTAGACTCCAAGTTTTCTAGATCTCAAAATGTCAGATGACTTTCCAGATCCATGAAGTATCTGAAGTTTGCAGGTCTAAGAGCCAAAAGGTACTAATCCAGAGAAGACGCCTAACAGCCACAAGGCCACCATCAGCCATCAGGTTTTCCCAACAGCTTCAACCACTTCTAAAAAACATTAATCTCTCCACAGAGTTCTTAAAATCTCTTCTTTTTGAATCCCCAAGGACATTCTCCTTGTCAATGCGTTTATAATAAAAGGCGTTAAAAAGTCCAAGAGGACTTTTTTAGACAGATTTAACTACCTGGTGAGTTGGCCAACAGAAACCATCATACAAAGGTGATCTTTTATCTAATCCAAACTGCAGAAAAGTAGGAACTGGGAAGCATATAGATAAGCAGTCTCTCACTCCTAAACTTGGCCTTTCAAAACATACAACAATGATGCAAGCAAAGAGTAACACTAATTACAATTTCTGAGAAACAAGGAGAATGGCGCAGATTTCTAACAAACCACATACATATCAGGTTTATTTCAGTGAAACACAATTAAAAGTTAAAATAACGAATGTTATTTTTCAATCCCAGAAACACTTCTTTCTTTCATTAATAGTTTCAGAGCCAAACTTGCTTGCTTGTTCAGTTACTTGAGTCGTGTCTGACTCTCTGCAAGCCCAGAGACCATGGCCCGCCAGGCTCCACTGTCCTTGGGATTCTCCAGGAAAGCATACTGGAGTGAGTTCCCATTTCCTTCTCCAGTGATAAAGTATGCAGTGAGTGAAGTGAAGTCGCTCAGTTGTGTCCGACTCTTTGTGACCCCATGTACTGTAGCTTACCAGGCTCCTCTGTCCATGGGATTTTCCAGGCAAGAGTACTGGAGTGGGCTTCCATTGCCTTCTCCAAAGAGCCAAACTTCTATGGCTCAAAATAGAATTAGCACTCAAAGCAGCAGGAATATCTAGACCTGGCTTCTAAGAAAGCTTTTATAAACTTCAAAAAAGGAGGTCATATTTTTAGCAATGTTATCCATCTTTCACAGATATATAACTTGTTCTCAGGATGAAACTTGTGATTTACAAACTCTGTGAAAGAAAGAATGATGATTCCCCACACTGAATTAATCTATCATGAAAAGTAAAGACTGAAGGGAGTCACAACCACTTATTTGCAAAGGATATCCAAGGTCATTTTCTCCAACCACAGGGAAAACACACTGAGCTTATAAAACTAGGAGGAGCTAGGGAGGAATAGGAACTTGCAAAAGAAAAATGAGTATTTTAGGATGCTTTAGCATCTAGAATCACCTATCAAAAGTCCATTCAATTTAAATATCTATCAATATTTTGATAGCTGGCTGTCCAGCAAAATGAAGGGTATGTACACTGACAAGCTGGATAAATAATTGCCTTGTACAAACCAAAGACCCAAAGTTTATCAACGAGTGCTAAACTGCTTGGGAAGGGGTGGCAGAGGGGTGGGGAGCAAGAGGGGTCAGTTGTTTTTAGATTAAAAAAGAAGAAGAAGAAGAAGAAACCAGAACCCATGAGTGCTCTAAAAACCAACTTTGGAAAAAGCCTGATTCCAATTTATTATCAATGTGGACTTAAGCTGAAATCAGCTATACACTTCCAACAAAAGCAGGTCCATCAATATATATATTCCTGCTACACCTCCCTTAACAGCAGATGCTTCAGACACTGTACAAAAGGAGAAAGGGTGAGCCACTGAACGCTGCGTTACACTCAACATGTNTGTGAGTGCTCTAAAAACCAATTTTGGAAAAGCCTGATTCCAATTTATTATCAATATGGACTTGGGCTGAAATCAGCTATACACTTCCAACAAAAGCAGGTCCATCAATATATATTCCTGCTACACCTCCCTTAACAGCAGATGCTTCAGACACTGCACAAAAGGAGAAAGGGTGAGCCACTGAGCGCTGCGTTACACTCAACATGCTGGACAGCAAACCAGCTCCCTGGACTCCTCTCACCTTCCAGAGTGTTTGTTCATTAACATTACCTACCTTGAAAGAAATGTGAGAAGTCTGTAGTCCAACTTAAATTTTTAAACGTTTAAATGAAATTAGGACTCTCCAAACCTTTTTCTTAAAGAGGCACAGTTGGAAGGGAGGATTGATTCCAAGCTGGAACATGCATACCTGTATTACTGGTTGAGTGATATATGGGTCAAGGCAAGGCATCAATTTGCAGTACACATCAGCTGTGCTTATTTGGTGAGCTACCATGGTGATAAATCCCACAGCACCATAGCATACCTATAGGTTGGGATGACACAGAAAGGGGGCTAAGAGGGGAAAAAAGGCATAGATTAAACCATGTTCATAAAGAGTTCCACACTATAAAGATACCATGTTCATAAAGAGTTTCCCACTATTAAGATCAACAAATGTTTCCCTTACAACACTACTGATACAGGGATTATACCAAATGTTACTCTCAGGTTGCCTCTGACTGTCCTTNGGAAAAAAGGCATAGATTAACCATGTTCATAAAGAGTTCCACACTATCAAGATACCATGTTCATAAAGAGTTTCCCACTATTAAGATCAACAAATGTTTCCCTTATAAAACTACTGATACGGGGATTATAGCAAATGTTACTATCAGGTTGCCTCTGACTGTCCTGGGACATAAACTGAGCAGGCGAACATTGTGATATCATACTATTCCCACCCATAACTATGAACAATACTGTAAGGGGGCAAAAACAGGTCCCTCTTTCCTTGGGATTCAAACTATTATGTTCTCAGTCAGGGCTGACGATGGGGACACATCTTCACTCATGAGACTGACTTAAAACCCACAGGACAGAGACCCGAGTCCCAGAAGCCCACGGCAGACTGGGACCCCATATCATCCACCTGACGGAGGTCCAGGGACGCACAGCCACCACACAGAGAGCAAGGAATGGTCAAGGTGTTTCTCCTCCAAGTCTCAGTTTGGATTAAGGGAATGATCTCACCTGACTGACGCTCATTTAAATGCAAAGATCTGATCGTATTGAATAAGAATAAGAATACTCATGAATTCATTCACAAGGCAGTATGAATTGAGACTGAAAGGCAGAAAACATATGCTGCCCACCGTTAAAGAGTTAAGATGTAAGATTAAACCACAAAATTGAATGAGCATCTTTTCACATCTTTTAACTAGTTTCTGTAAGACACTTAATGTCAAGGATTTCAACTAACTGAAGATTTAGGATAAAATTCAAACAGCTACACTAACTGGATTTAGAATAAAATTCAAACTTCTAAAAGCAAAACAACAAAAAGCAAAAACCTATTAGATCTGAGCATACGAAGACATCATCATTTAAAGACTCCTGTTGTTATAGGAAATTCAGGCTAACAGAGAAATAAGAATTCTGCCACCACAATGGCGATACTATGGTGGAGTGAGATGCTCCCTTTGTCTTTCCCCTTTACAATCAGTACAACACTGAAAACTCAACAAAGTTGCCTCTGCCCAACACAACTAAGTGCAGAATTCCACTTACCTAGACGTCTAGAGGTGGGGCGACTGGAGCAAACAGGGAAAGTGGAACCAGGGAACACACAGGGGTGACTGCAGTCTGTACTCTGCCCGTGGCAGCTGAGCTGCGGCCCAGAGGCTCCGGCCTCCCCTGAAGCAGCACCGACAGCCTCGGGTGACTGGGCGGCAGCAGCAGTGGCCCAGGACCCCATCATCCCAGTCACAGAGGTGCCCACAACTCCAGCTCCCACACCTCCTGCCACGGCGGCAGCAAAGCCCTCAGATCTTGCAACACCAGACCTGCAGAGACGGGCCCACACTCCCAGCTCTTGTCCACCTTTCCCTTGTCCTGTGAGAGCAACGCCATTGCTCAGGAGACCCTGCACGTGACCAAGTGCCCACTACCCTGGTGCCCGGGCAGTTACGCTACCAACAGTGGCAGTGCAAGGCACACCATCACCAGAGGCTCGGAGAGCAGCCATGAGGTTACAGGGAGACACCTCTAACCCAGGCAGCAGAGGGTGGGAGCCTCAGGCTCCTCAAGATAACCAGGGGCAGCACACACAAATAAACTCTAAAAGTGAGGCTATATTGCCACCTAATGAACAACAGAGAAAGACTACTAACTTCCAGACTGGTGAACCAGAATCAAGAAGCAGTCACTGTTTCCAAGGCACAGGAAGAGAAACACCCTCATCAAGCACCTTGAAGAGTAGTACGAAGACTGTGACACAGAAAAGAAATGAAAATTCTCTAGAAACTAAAGCCACTGAGCACAGGGATCTGACCGAGAATTCCAGATGGGCGCGGGCTGCATTGCTTAGAGTAAGGACTGGGCCTGAATGCCCTGAGGGCAATCTGAGGGAACTAACTTGAGCTAGCAAACCAGACTGTGGGATAGCTACCACATGAAAAACCCTAACCTAAGACACTGACAGGCCCACTAACAGAAAAAAGGATTGAACAGAGATAGCCGTCTGCAGACCATCCTCCTCTGGTGACAGGCAGCCAGGGCGGGAAAGGGGCAATCGCAGCCCCAGAGAGGCATTATCTACCAAACTGCAAGCAGGCTTCTTTGCTAACTAAGACTTCTTGGGGTTCTGGACGGTCAACATCCAGAGATGTTACCTGAGAAGGCTCGCTGGTTGTACAGAAAACCGAGCTGCAGGGACAGGGGAGGCGATAAGTCACAGTGACCATGCTCGCAAAAAACCTCATCACCTGAGCTGCTCGGACCTGGGAAGGGCACAAAACACAGGCCCCACCAAGTCTGTGCCTCTGAGGGCTACCTGAGTGCCTGAACCTGAGCGGCTTAGACCTTGAAGGTACATGCAGCCCGGGGCTGGCCTTGGATGGTTCCCAGCAGAGCAACTTAAAGCCTGAGCAGCGTGGGCAGGGAGGGCACATGCACTGTGAGTGTGGGAAGGTCCAGTGTGGCTGAGACACTGCGAACACATGCAAGTTATTTGTTTGCAGCGTCCCTCCCTCCCCACAGCACAACTGAACAAGTGAGCCTAAAAAGTGTCCATCACCTCCCCTTTGTGTCAGAGCAGAAATCAGACACTGAAGAGACCAGCATACAGAAGAAGCTAAAGCAGAGGGAACTGTCTTGGAAGTGACAGGTACAATAGATTAAAACCCTATAGTTACTACTGACTACATCGTAAGGGGCCTATAGATCTTGAAAAATATCAGCCAGACTAAGAAACTAGCCAAAAATGAACTGATCCCACACTGCCCACAACACCACCAGAGAAAGTCCTAGATATATATTTACTATCATTAATTTTTTTAAAAATTTTAAGTCCTCTATTACTCCTTTAGTTTTCATTTTTATAACTTACTATTACTTTGCAAAAAATAAAAAGGGATCCTATTTTTTAAAGCAAACTTCATATATATATATATATATATATATATTATAATTTTGTGAATTTTTTCTTCTTTTCTTCAATATTGTATTTTTGAAAATACAACTTCTACTCTAGATTTTTCATCTTTGCTTTATGGTATTTGCTATCAATTTTGTATCTTTAAGAATGAAATCTTCAGTGACCATTTTTACTTGGGAGTAAGATTACTGGCTTGACTGCTCTCTCCCCCTTTGGATTCTCCTTTTTCTCCACCAGGTCACCTCTATCTCTTCCCTCCTCTTTCTCTTCTCTACCCAACTCTGTGAATCTCTTTGTGTGTTCCAGACGGTGGAGAACACTGAAGTAACTGATTACTGGCTGGATCTATCTCTCTCCTTTTGATTCCCCACCCTCCCTTTATCCTCCTGCCACCTCTGTCTCCTTTCTCCCTCTTCTCTTCTCTGTATAACTCTGTGAACATCTCTGAACGGTCCAGATTGTAGAGCACACATAAGGAAGTGATTACTGGCTAGCTTGCTCTCTCTTCTACTGATTCCACCTCGTCTCATTCAGGCCACCTCTAAACCCTCCTCCCTCTTCTTTTCTCCATGTAATTCTGTGAACCTCTCTGGGTGTCCCTCAATGTGGAGAAACTTTTCATCTTTAACCTAGATGTTTTATCAATGGTGCTGTATAGAGGGAGAAGTCTTGAGGCTACTGTAAAAATAAGACTGAAAACCAGAAGCAGGAGGTGTAAGTCCAAATTCTGAGAACACCAGAGAATTCCTGACTCCAGGGAACATTAATCGACAGGAGCTCATCAAATGCCTCCATACCTACACTGAAACCAAGCACCACCCAAGGGCCAACAAGTTACAGAGCAAGACATGCCAGGCAAATTCTCCAGCAACACAGAAACACAGCCCTGATCTTCAATATACAGGCTGCCCAAAGTCACTCCAAACCCATTGACTTCTCATAACTGGACACTAAAAATTGCACTCCAGAGAGAAGAAATCCAACTCCACCCACCAGAACACCAACACAAGCTTCCCTAACCAAGAAACCTTGATAAGCCACTGATACAACCTCACCCACAGTGAAGAAACTCCACAACAAAGAGAACTCCACAAACTGCCAGAATACACAAAGGTCACCCCAAACACAGCAATATAAACAGAATGAAGAGACAGAGGGATACCCAGCAGGTAAAGGAACAGGATAATGCCCAACAACCAAAACAAAAGAGGAAGAGATAGGGAATCTACCTGATAAACAATTCCAAATAATGATAGGGGAAATGATCCAAAATCTTGAAATCAAAATGGAATCACGGATAAATAGCCTGGAGACAAAGATTGAGAAGACGCAAGAAAGATTTAAGAAGGAACTAGAAGAACTAAAACAGAGTCAGTATATAATGAATAATGCAATAAATGAGATAAAAAACACTCTGGAGGGAACAAATACTAGAATAACAGGAGGCAGAAGATAGGATTAGTGAAGTAGAAGATAGAATAGTAGAAATAAATGAATCAGAGAGGAATAAAGAAAAATTAATTAGAAGAAATGAGGACAATCTCAGAGACCTCCAGGACAATGATAAACACCCCAACATTCGAATCATAGGAGTCTCAGAAGAAGTAGAGAAAAAGAAAGACCATGATAACATACTTGAGGAGATAATAGTTGAAAACGTCCCTAAAATAGGGAAGGAAACAATCACCCAAGTCCAAGAAATCCAGAGAGTCTCAAACAGGATAAATCCAAGGTGAGACACCCCAAGACATATTAATCAAATTAACAAAGATCAACCACAANTCGAATCATAGGAGTCTCAGAAGAAGTAGAGAAAAAGAAAGACCATGATAACATACTTGAGGAGATAATAGTTGAAAACGTCCCTAAAATAGGGAAGGAAACAATCACCCAAGTCCAAGAAATCCAGAGAGTCTCAAACAGGATAAATCCAAGGTGAGACACCCCAAGACATATTAATCAAATTAACAAAGATCAACCACAAAGAACCAATATTAAAAGCAACAAGGGAGAAAAAAAATATAACACATAAGGGGATTC
>SJYA01014943.1:0-10167 GCA_006410615.1 Neotragus moschatus
CCACCGCCCTTCCTGACCTTCAACGTGGGATAGCTCTTCTAGGCCTTCCTGCACCTGCGCAGCCACAGCACCTTGAATGTTGGGTTGTTCCTCCCAGCCACCACTCCTGGCCTCAGGCACTGCCTCTGGTCTCAGGCTTAGGGTGGCCCCTCCCAGCCATCGCCCGCCGGCTGCTGCCCCTGACCTTGGACGTGGGGTGGCTCCTCTCGGCCGCCTGCGCTTAAGTGAACCACTTGTGGCTACTGCCTCTGCTTAGGAAAGAGCACCACTCGCGGCTGCAGCCTGTGCTTAAGAGCAGGTATAGTAAATAGTACTGCAATTAACGTTTGAATACATGTGTCTTTTTCAATTATGGTTTCCTCAGGTTATATGCCTCTTGGTGGGATTTTGGATCATATGGTGGTCATATTATTATTATTAATCTTTTAAGGAATTCTTACTATTCTCCAGAGTGGCTGTGTCAATTTACATTCCCACTAATAGTGCAAGAGGGTTTCCTTTTTTCCTTACCCTCTCAGCATTTACTGTTTGTAGATTTTTTGATGATGGCCTTTCTGATGGGCCTACAGTAACAACTTTATTGTAGTTTTGATTTGCATTTCTCTAATAATGAGCAATGTTGAGCATCTTTTCATGTGTTTGTTAGCCACCTGTAGGTCTTCTTTGGAGAAATGTCTCTTTATGTCTTCTGCCCTTAATTTTTAATTAGTGGTACTTTCAAGGATCCTGGATAAACTGACTCACTCTGTGCTTTCTCTGCTTTGCCAGACAATGAGCTGCTTTGGCCTGAGAACTCATCTGAGTCCTCCAGTGGCCAGATGACCAGTGTTCCAGCACAGCCCTAGACAGGGGGCACGTGAGCTCACTGGTGCCAAAACAGGTTTGAAAAGTCTTCTTAAATTTGCTCTTCATGGAGAAAGATCTCACAAAAGGAGCTGGCCATGTACTTTTGTACAGTAAGCCTTTTAACAGGAACATATATTGAATAAGAGGCTTTTTCATAGCACACATCTCAAACAAACTTTGTATATATATAAACTTTATATATATGTATATATATATACATATATATACATGCATATATATGTATAGTTTATATATGTTATAATTTATATATGCTATGTATATAGTTTACATATATATGTATCAAGTGAAAATGAAGAGCAAAGATGCTAAATAAAGACAAAAGAAAATATTAATAGTGAGCAGTATACATCTCAATGCAAAAAGCATTCATCAGAAAAAAATTATTTTATATTAATAAAATATGTGTTCCTTGGTAAATCTATAACAATAATTTAGCAACCCTCTAACTAGAAATTCAGCAAAAGACTTGAATAGACATTCCAGCTATGAAGGACAGCAATGAAAATAACACATAAAAAGATGCTCCACTTCATTGGGCATCAGAGAATTACAAATTAAAATGATGATAAAACACTATACATTTTTTTAAATGACTAAAATAAAATATACTAACAGTGTCAAATGCTGAAGAGAAAGTGAAGAAACTGGGTCTTTTGTACATTGCGGATGGAAACGTGAAACAATACAGCCACTTGGGTAATCAGTGAGGCATTTTGTTTTATAAATGTAAGCCTACATTTACTATACCATTCAGAAATCACAAGAAATATAAACTTATCTTAGGGAAATATAAACTTACATTCACAGAAAACCTGTACACTAAATTAGCTTTATTTTAAATGGACAAAAACTAATAACAACCCATAGGTCTTTTAACAAGTGAATGAATAAAAGCCATTTGCACCCAAACAATGGACTGTTACTTAGCAATAAAGTAGACAACCGTAATTCAAAATGATACATGCACTCCAGTGCTCACCACAGCATTGTTAACAATAGTCAAGACATGTGAGCAACCATGTCTATCAACAGATGAATGGATAAAGATGTGGCACATATCTACAACAGGATATTACTCACTCATAAAAAAGAATGAAATAATGCCATTTGCAGCAACATGGATGCATCTAGATACTATCATACTAAGTAAAATAAGCAAGACAAAGAAAAATATTATATGATATCAGTAATATGGAGAATCTTTTAAAAAATGATACAAATAAACTTACATACAAAACAGAGATAGATCCACAGACACAGAAAACAAACTCATAGTTACCAAGGAAAAGTGGAAGGAGGGATAAACAGAAGTTTGAGATTAATATATACACACTGCCATCTATAATATATATAATCAACAAGGACCTACTATATAGCACAGAGAACTACATGTAAGAGTTTTTCATAACCTAAAAGAGAAAAGAATCTGAAATATTATATATATATATATATATGTGTGTGTATCAGTTCAGTTCAGTTGCTCAACATGTCCAACTCTCCGCCACCCCATGGACTGTAGCATGCCAGGCTTCCAAGTCCATCACCAACTCCTAGAGTATATTCAAACTCATGTCCATTGAGTCGGTGATGCCATCCAACCATCTCATCCTTTGTTATCCCCTTCTCCTCCTGCCCTCACTCTTTCCCAGAATCAGGGTCTTTTCCAGTGAGTCAGCTCTTTGCATCAGATGGCCAAAGTATTGGAGTTTCAGCTTTAACATCAGTCCTTCCAGTGAACACTCAGGACTGATTTCCTTTAGTATGGACTGGTTGGATCTCCTTTCAGTCCAAGGGACCCTCAAGAGTCTTCTCCAACACCATAGTTCAAAAGTATCAGTTCTTCACTGCTCACTTTGTTTACAGTTTAACTCTCACATCCATACATGACTACTGGAAAAACAATGGCCTTGACTAGACGGACATTTGTTGGCAAAGTAATGTCTCTGCGTTTTAATATACTGTCTAGGTTTATTATAACTTTCCTTCCAAGGAGTAAGCATCTTTTAATTTCATGGCTGCAGTCACCATCTGCAGTGATTTTAGAGCTCTCCCCCCATCCCCAAAATAAAGTCTGTCACTGTTTCCATTGTTTCCCTATCTATATGCTATGAAGTGATGGGGCCAGAGGTGATGATCTTAGTTTTCTGAATGTTGAGTTTTAAGCCAAATTTATCACTCTCTTCCTTCACTTTCATCAAGAGGTTCTATAGTTCTTCTTCACTATCTGCTATAAGGGTGGTATCATCTGCATATCTGAGGTTGTCTATATTTCTCCCAGCAATCTTGATTCCAGCTTGTGCTTCATCCAGCCCAATGTTTCTCATGATGTACCTTGCATATAGTTAAATAAGTAGGGCGACAATATACAGCCTTGATGTACTCCTTTTCCTATTTGGAACCAGTCTGTTGTTCCCTGTCCAGTTCTAACTGTTGCTTCCTAATATGCATACAGATTTCTCAGGAGGCAGGTCAGATGGTCTGGTATTCCCATCTCTTTCAGAATTTTCCACAGTTTATTGTGATCTACACAGTCAAAGGCTTTGGCATAGTCAATAAAGCAGAGATAGATGTTTTCTGGAACTCTCTTGGTTTTTCTGTGATCCACTGGATGTTGGCAATTTGATCTCTGGTTCCTCTGCCTTTTCTAAATCCAGCTTGAACATCTGGAAGTTCACAGTTCACATATTACTGAAGCCTGGCTTGAAGAATTTTGAGCATTACCTTACTAGTGTGTGAGATGAGTGCAATTGTGCAGTAGTTTGAACATTCTTTGGCATAGCCTTTCTTTGAAATTGAAATGAAAACTGACCTTTTCCAGTTCTGTGGCCACTGGTGAGTTTTCCAAATTAGCTGGCATATTGAGTGCACCACTTTCACATCATCATCTTTTAGGATTTGAAATTGTTCAATTGAAATACCATCACCTCCACTAGCTTTGTTCGTAGTGTTGCTTTCTAAGGCCCACTTGACTTTGCATTCCAGGATGTCTGGCTCTAGGTGAGTGATCACACAATAGTGATTATCTGGATCATGAAGATCTTTTTTGTACAGTTCTTCTGTGTATTCTTGCCACCTCTTCTTAATATCTTCTGCTTCTGTTAGGTCCATACCATTTCTGTCCTTTATCGAGCCCATCTTTGCATGAAATGTTCCCTTGGTATCTCTAATTTTCTTGAAGAGATCTCTAGTCTTTCCCTATCTATTGTCTTCCTCTATTTCTTTGCACTGATCACAGACGAAGGCTTTCTTATCTCTTCTTGCTATTCTTTGGAACTCTGCATTCAGATGTTTATATCTTTCCTTTTCCCCTTTGCTTTTTTGCTTCTCTTCTTTTCACAGCTATTTGTAAGGCCTCCTCAGACAGCCATTTTGCTTTTTTCTTTTTTTATTCCCTTGGGGATGGTCTTGCTCCCTGATCCTGTACAATGTCACGAACCTCCATCCATAATTCATCAGGCAGTCTGTGTATCAGATCTAGTTCCTTAAGTCTATTTCTCACTTTCACTGTATAATCATAAGGGATTTGATTGAGGTCATACCTGAATGGTCTAGTGTTTTCCCTACTTTCTTCAATTTAAGTCTGTATTTGGTAATAAGGAGTTCACAATCTGAGCCACAGTCAGCTCCCAGTCTTGTTTTTGTGGATTGTATAGAGCTTCTCCATCTTTGGCTGCAAAGAATATAATCAATCTGATTTTGGTGTTGACCATTTGGTGATGTCCATGTGTAGGGTCTTCTCTTGTGTTATTGGAAGAGGGTGTTTGCTATGACCAGTGTGTTCTCTTGGCAAAACTCTATGAGTGTTTGACCTGCTTCATTCCACATTCCAAGGCCAAATTTGCCTGTTACTCCAGGTGTTTCTTGACTTCCTACTTTTGCATTCCAGTCCCCTGTAATGAAAAGGACATCTTTTGGGGGGTGTTAGTTCTAAAAAGTCTTGTTGGTTTTCATGGAACTGTTCAACTTCAGATTCTTCAGCATTACTGGTCAGGGCATAGACTTGTGATATTGAATGGTTTGCCTTGGAAACAACAGAGATCATTCTATCATTTTTGTGATTGCATCCAAGTAATGCATTTCGGACTCTTTTGTTGACCATGATGGCTACTCCTTTTTTTCTAAGGGATTCCTGCCCATAGTAGTATAGTAGTAGATATAATGGTCATCTGAGTTAAATTCATCCATTCCAGTCTATTTTAGTTCATTGTTTCTTAGAATGTCGATGTTCATTCTTGCCATCCCCTGTTTGACCACTTCCAATTTGCCTTGATTCATGGACCTGACATTCCAGGTTCCTATGTAATATTGCTCTCTATAGCATCAGACCTTGCTTCTGGGCTTTGGCTAGTCTCTTCCTTCTTTCTGGAGTTATTTCTCTACTGATCTCCAGTAGGATATTGTGCACCTACCAACCTGGGGAGTTTATCTTTCAGAGTCCTATCTTTTTGCCCTTTCATATTGTTCATGGGGTTCTCAAGGCAAGAATACTGAAGTGGTTTGCCATTCCTTTTTCCAGTGGACCACATTCTGTCAGACCTCTCCACCATGACCTAGCCTTCTTGGGTGTCCCTACACCACATGGCTTAGTTTCATTGAGTTAGACAAGGCTGTGGTCTGTGTGATCAGGTTGGCTAGTTGTCTGTGATCGTGGTTTCAGTCTGTCTGCCCTGTGATGCCCTCTCTCTGTGCCTACTATCTTACTGGGGTTTCTTTTAGCTTGGACGTGGGGTATCTCCACAGCTGCTCCAGCAAAGCGCAGCTGCTGCTCCTGACTTTAGACTTGGGGTATCTCTTCTCTGCCACTCTCCACTCCAGCACCGTGCAGCCACCACTCACATTTCTAGCACCCATGTAGCCACCTGCTGCTCCAGTGCTGGGCTTCCCTGATAGCTCAGTTGGTAAAGAATCTGCCTGCAGTACAGGAGACTCCGGTTCAATTCCTGAGTTGGGAAGATCTCCTGGAGAAAGGAAAGTTTACCTACTCCAGTATTCTGGCCTGGAGATTTTCATAGACTGTATAGGACATGGGGTCACAAAGAATTGGGCAGGACTGAGCAACTTGCATTTTCACTTTCATCTATATGTATATGTATAATCTGATCATTTCCCTACTGTCTCAGTGGTAAAGAATCCACCTGAAATGAAAGCAACACAGGTTTGATCCCTGGGTCAGGAAGATTCCTGGAGGAGGAAATGGCAAATAATTTCAGTATTCCTGCCTGGGAAATCTCGTAGACTGAAGAGCATGGCATGCTACAGTTCATGACATTGCAAGGAAATGAACATGACTGAGTGACTAAACAACAACAGTACAATAGTCACATCACTTCGAATTATATTCAATATTTTGTAGTAACCTATAAGAGAAAAGGATCTTAAAAACGTATATATATATATACACATATATATGTTCAGATCTATACAAGTTATATAGATATATAACTTTTATATATATAAAACTATATATATATATATAATCTCTGAATCACTTTGCCATACACTTGAAACTAACACAACATTGTGAACCAACTATACTTCAATTTAAGAAAATAACAATAAATGTAGTGTGAATCATTTATTTATACAACAGTGTGAGTGGATCCTAAGAGAATTATGTTTAGTGACAAAGCCAGTCTTAAAGGGTCATATTTTAATGATTTTATTTATTCAGTTCAGTTCAGTCACTCAGTCATGTCCAACTCTTTGCGACCCCATGAATCGCAGCACGCCAGGCCTCCCTGTCCATCACCAACTCCTGGAGTTCACTCAGACTTATGCCCATCGAGTCCATGATGCCATCCAGCCATCTCAGCCATCTCATTCTATGTCATCCCCTTCTCCTCCTGCCCCCAATCCCTCCCAGCATCAGAGTCTTTTCCAATGAGTCAACTATTCGCATGATAGGTGGCCAAAGTATTGGAGTTTCAGCTTTAGCATCATTCCTTCCAAAGAAATCCCAGGGCTGATCTCCTTCAGAATGGACTGGTTGGATCTCCCTGCAGTCCAAGGGACTCTCAAGAGTCTCCTCCAACACCACAGTTCAAAAGCATCAGTTCTTCGGCACTCAGCCTTCTTCACAGTCCAACTCTCACATCTATACATGACTACTGGGAAAACCATAGCCTTGACTAGACGGACCTTGGTCAGAGAGGACACTGTAATCTTTCCAAGTATCTTACATTTGCATTCTCTACCAGATTCAAGATTGAACTTGCTAGCAGGAAGCAGATAAAAAGGGCTTCTACACTAGAGGCTTTAATTTTTTTTTTTTTTTTTTTGCTTGAAAGTCATAGCCATTCACTTAAAAAAGCATCGAACAAAATAAAAAGAAACTGGGACTAAAAATAATTGTCTGCATGCACAGTGGGGAAAAATTCTGTTCAAAAGATACAAAGAGACCAAAAGACCAAACTGTCACTTTTGAAGAGCTTGGAGTGAAAGCAGGGGGTCAGAAGCAAAAGCAGGGTACTGCACATGACCCCTGCACTCAATGCCACAAGAGAGGCTGCCAAAACCCTAAACTGCCCCTCCCACCAGTCCTCTGGACACACCCCTATTATCACCCCATAGAAAAAAGAAGTTCACCCCTCTCAGGGAGCAAGCAAGCAAGGGAACCTGTTGGAGCTCTTACTTCCTGTTTCTGTGGTAGGGGCCCCAATAAAGCCTTGCCTGAAAAGAAAAAAGCATCAAGACCAGAAGGTAAGGGACAGACTGTTTAGACTTATACAATAGGTCTATACAATATTTTGAAGTGAAATGGATAGGCACTCAGTCACGTCTGACTCATTGTGACCCATGGACCATAGCCCACCAGGCTCCTCTGTCCATGGAATCCTCCAGAAAAGAATACTGGAGTGGGTAGCCAGTCACTTCTCAGAGGATCTTCCTGATCCAGGGATAGAACTTAATTCTCCTGCACTGCAGGCGGATTCTTGACAATCTGAACCACCAGGGAAGGCCATACATATAAATGTATGTCCTCTTTTTTTTAATTTCCTCTAGATTTAGGCCACCATAGAGCACTGAGAGGAGTTGTCTCTGCTGTACAGTAGGTTCTCATTTTCATCTACTTTATAAATAGCATCAATACTGTATGTAGTGACAGTGAAAGTCACTCAGTCATGTCTGACTCTTTGTCACCCCATGGACTATACAGTCCAGGGAATTCTCCAGGCCAGAATACCTGAGTGGATATCCCTTCCCTTCTCCAGGGGATCTTCTCAACCCAGGGATCGAACCCAGGTCTCCCACATTGCAGGTGGATTCTTTACCAGCTGAGCCACAAGGGAAGCCCAATCAATACTGTGTATATGGCAATCCCAATCTCCCAATTCATCTCACCTCCCTTACACCAATGGGCAGATCATTCAGACAGAAACTTAATAAGGGTCTTTTCACAATCATTTTGATGGAAATTTAGCAGCAAGGGGAAGTGAACAAGTATATGCTCTATGACATATTAAATAAGAAGCTTTAGAATCAAGCATAGATTAAATGTGCATTTCTGATCACTGGAGAAAGGATGACTTTAGTTCAACAATAGTCTTTGAAAATGGGTCAGCCATTGGAGAAAATGGAGGTCTATAATATTTTGCCCCAAGTTCACAAAATAATTTGATTTCTGAAATGAAAATCATTGCAATTTGAGAATAAATCAGGGAATTTGAGGTCATGCATATTTGGTTCTTATCTTAATCATGTAGTTGCTAAGTTAGTTATTATGACAGAAACTCACTTAAACTGAACCTTAGCTTTCTATCTGAAATTGATAAGAATTATATTGATATTATGAGATTGGTATACGAATTAAAATATGTGGGGATTTTCTAGCCTTCTAGTGTTAGGACTCTGTGCTTCTGCTGCAGGAGACCCAATTTCCATCACTGGTTGAGGAATTAATAATAATACTTCAAAAGCCACTTGAGGTGACCAAAAATAAAAAATTGTGGGCCCACTAAGTCCTGGTATTCTGAGCATTTGCAGAAGTTCAGTTTCATGAAATTGAATCTGTATGTCTCATACAAAATATATGGTAGTATCCAGAAAATCTTTTCCCCTTTTTTCAGCTCTTCCTCTGCTCTTTGACTTTTTACCCTCCTCTTGTTTAACGTTCAGAAAATCCCAGATTATAGTCATAATTTCCAGTTCACAGAGAAAACTGAAAAACAAAGAAATTAAATAACTTTCTCAGGAGTGTTCTCCTGTCTCTTCAAGAACTTTCTTGAGAGCACAAGCAGCTGTGACAGCTGGGCGGGCCGGTGCATTCAGCACGGCCGAGAGGAGCTACACCACGTCAGAGGACAGAGACAGTGGCCGAGAGTCCTGGACTGTGACAGCACAGGAACAGCTGAGAGGAGGCACCCCACTTCCGAGGTCAGGGGCAGTGGCCGAGAGTGCCAGGCTGCAACGGCACAGGAACAGCTGAGAGGAGCCACTCCACTTCCCACTCAGCATGGCTGAGAGGAGCTACCCCATGTCGGAGGACAGAGACAGCGGCCCAGAGTGCAGGGCTGTGATGTCACAGGAACAGCTGAGAGGAGCCACCCTGTGTCCGAGGTCAAGGTCTGGGGCCAGGAAGAGCCACCCCGTGTCCAAGGTCAGGGACAGTGGCCAGGAGGAGCCACCCTGTGTCTGGGGCCAGGATTGGGGGCCGGAAAGAGCCACCCCACGTCTGAGGCCAGGGTTGGGGGCTGGGAAGAGCCACTGATTGATTAGCACTCAGCACAGGTGACTGCAACAACCGGCACACACAGCGCGGCCAAGAGGAATTACTCCACGTCCAAGGTCAGGGGCAGCGGCCGAGAGTGCCGGGCTGCGACAGCACAGGAACAGCCAGGAGGAGCCACCTCGCATCTGAGGTCAGAGTCGGGGACCAGGAAGATCAACCTGTGTCCAAGGAGCGGTGGCTGCGCTGACGCAGGAGGGCCTGGAGGAGCTGTCCCACGTTGAGGGTTGGGAGAGGCAGCGGTGAGGAGACGTCCTTCCTCCAGGGTGGGGAGCGGAGGCTGCGCTTTACTGGGGCAGCCGTGAAGANTCGGGGACCAGGAAGATCAACCTGTGTCCAAGGAGCGGTGGCTGCGCTGACGCAGGAGGGCCTGGAGGAGCTGTCCCACGTTGAGGGTTGGGAGAGGCAGCGGTGAGGAGACGTCCTTCCTCCAGGGTGGGGAGCGGAGGCTGCGCTTTACTGGGGCAGCCGTGAAGAGATACCCCACGCTCAGGAGAGAAGAAATATAGCTCCACCCACCAGAACTCCAAAACAAGCCTCCCTAACCAAGAAACCTTGACAAGCCACTGATACAA
>SJYA01014944.1:0-10198 GCA_006410615.1 Neotragus moschatus
TTATGGACTGGAAGAAGAACTTGCTCAATTGTGAAACTTTCAGACTTGTAGAAAGCAACTCTTAGAGAATGAGGTATACACTTGAGATGTAATTTATATAATTAAAAAGTCTTACAGGCCTATTCAATATATTGGATATTAATTTTGGAACAATAAGAATTAAATGAAGATCACTAGGCAAGTTTTTTAAGGCAATGTGCCAGACCTATGTATTTTAATATGTTATATCTACAGAGTAGATTGTAGATATTTACAAAATACTGTAGAACAAAAGTTTTTGAAAGATTGTAGCATCCCGAGGAAGAGAGATGAATCCCTTATATAATATAGTATATGTAAGACTTGTTAGATTCAGATAGCTTCTAGAGATTTAAAATATATTTTAATAGATATCATAGTATTTACATTCGACAGGATAATTGAATAAAAACAACTTGAAAATTTAAACATCATAATAATGTTTCCCCATATATGACATGTTATTCATAATATGGAGCTTAGTAAAATGAAAATTTTAAAAAGTGAATAGTTTGCTGAAATTCAGAAAGATCTAAATGACAAAACTATATTTTAGATCCTTTGATGTGATTTTAAATCAATCACGGGAATCAGGTTTTCTACTTACACTCTGAATATAATATGCAAAAAAAAAAAAACTGAATGATAAAACTGCAATTTAGAACTAGAATCTGAGCCCAAGTGACCCTATGATTTTATATTCTATGAGATTCTATATGAAATAACTCTCAAGCTTCTCTTTAAATACTCATCTAAAGCTGGTAACACTTTTTTGTTTCCTCTAAATGTTTTAATTCCTTTTTATCTCTTTCATAGTTTTTGTAGAAATTTTCAGGTATTCCTTTGTTTTTTTACTTGAATAAGTTCCAAGTTTTAACATGTAAAATCTCATAGATCCAACTCATACTTTTAGAGATTGGTGAACAAAGCTAGTGGAGGTTATAGAATTCCAGTTGAGCTGTTCCAAATCCTGAAAGATGATGCTGTAAAAGTGCTGCACTTAATATGCCAGCAAATTTGGAAAACTCAGCAGTGGGCACAGGACTGGAAAAAGTCAGTTTTCATTCCAATCCCAAAGAAAGGCAATGCCAAAGAATGCTCAAACTACCGCACAATTGCACTCATCTCACAGGTTAGTAAAGTAATGCTCAAAATTCTCCAAGCCAGGCTTCAGCAATAAGTGAACTGTGAACTTCCTGATGTTCAAGCTGGCTTTAGACAAGGCAGAGGATCCAGAGATCAAATTGCCAACATCTGCTGAATCATGGAAAAAGCAAGAGAGTTCCAGAAAAACAGCAATTTCTGCTTTATTGACTATGCCAAAGCCTTTGACTGTGTGGATCACAATAAACTGTGGAAAATTCTGAGAGAGATGGGAATACCAGACCACCTGACCTGCCTTTTGAGAAATCTGTATGCAGGCCAGGAAGCAACAGTTAGAACTGGACATGGAAGAACAGACTGTTTCCAAATAGGAAAAGGAGTATGTCAAGGCTGTATATTGTCCCTCTGCTTATTTAACTTATATGCAGAGTACATCATGAGAAATACTGGACTGGAAGAAAAAAGCTGGCATCAAGATTGCCGGGAGAAATACCAATGACCTCAGATATGCAGATGACAACACCCTTTATGGCTGAAAGTGAAGAGGAACTTAAGAGCCTCTTGATGAAAGTGAAAGAGGAGAGTGAAAAAGTTGGCTTTTTTTTTCAGGAAGGTTTTGTTAAGAAGCATAAGGCACACTCTTTTCTATATTTAATTCAGAATGTATTTCTTTAGTTGGAAAATCCTAGATTGACAGTAAACTTCCTGCCTTTGAACTTCATTGCAGAAATAGAATGTCTCCATTTTTATTAATAGATAGACCATTTTACTATTTTTCAACAGAGGATTTCCTAAGGGCTTCCCAAGTGGCTCAGGGTAAAGAATCTGCTTACAATGCAGGGGGCTCAAGAAACATGGGTTCACTCCCTGGGTTGGGAAGATCCTCTGGAGAAGGAAATGAAAACCTGCTCCAGTAATCTTGCCTGGAAAATCCTATGGACAGAGGAGCCTGGTGGGCTGTAGTCCACATGGACACAAAGGATCAGACACTACTGAGTATACACACACACACACAAAGACTGAATTGTCTAATTTGTGTTTTTCTTTGGACTACTATAACACAATACCATGGATTAGGTAGCTTACAAATAGCAGAAGTCCTCACAAATTGAAAAGCTGGAAATACTAGATCAGGGTGGCAACCGGGTTGGGTGAGAGCGCTCTTTCAGATCTCAGTCTTCTCTTATTGTCACATGTCAAAAAGAGTGAGCTAGCTTTTTGGATCTTCTTTTAGGATCCTCTGGATGATCCCACCATCATAATCTAACCATCTCTGAAAGCTCCACATCCTATTCCTATCACCTTGGGCATTAGGTTTTCAACAGAGAAATTAGGGGATGGGGCAGAGACATTCAGACCATAGTGTCTTAGATGGGAATATCTTGTTTCTTTAAGTCTTTCTGATGTGTAGAGTCTACAGCTAAGCTCATAATTATAGTAGCTGAGACTTCCCTCTCTTCTGTCATATATTGCCACCCCAACATCGCCAGTTTCAATTTTTTATTTTTCTTTCTGATACTGCAAGGAGTATGTAGAAAGGAGGTTCAAACTTTCTATCTGAAGATCTTTCAGTGCCTCCTTCCATGACCTCATAATGTAACAATTGATATATTGTTGTGTGTATTTATACACTAAAAATGTTTCTATGGAGGTTCAGGATATTGTACAGGAGACAGGGTTCATGACCATCTCCATGGAGAAGAAATGCAAAAAAGCAAAATGGCTGTCTGAGGAGGCCTTACAAATAGCTCTGAAAAGAAATGAAGTGAAAAGCAAAGGAGAAAAGGAAAGATTCTCCCATTTGAATGCAGACTTCCAAAGAATAGCAAGGAGAGATAAGAAAGCTTCCCTCAGCAATCAATGCAAAGAAATAGAGGAAAACAACAGAATGGGAAAGACTAGAGATCTCTTCAAGAAAATTAGAGACACCAAGGGAACATTTCATGCAAAGATGGGTTCAATAAAGGACAGAAATGATATGGACCTAACAAGCAAAAGAGATTAAGTAGAGGTGGCAAGAATACACAGAACTATACAAAAAAGATCTTCAGACCCAGATAATCAGGATGGTGTGATCACTCATCTAGAGCCAGACATCCTGGAATGTGAAGTCAAGTGGGCCTTAGAAAGCATCACTATGATTAAAGCTAGTGAAGGTGATGGAATTCCAGCTGAGCTATTTCAAATCCTGAGAGATGATGCTGTGAAAGTGCTGCAGTCAATATGCCAGCAAATTTGGAAAACTCAGCAGTGGCCACAGGATTGGAAAAGGTCAGTTTTCATTAAAATCCCAAATAAAGGCTATGCCAAGGAATCCTCAAACTACCACACAGTTATACTCGTCTCGCAAACTAGTAAAGTAATGCTCAACATTCTCCAAGCCAAGGCTTCAGCAATACGTGAACCGTGAATTTCCAGATGTTTAAACTCTGGTGGCTCAGAAGTTAAAGCATCTACCTGCAATGTGGCAGACCTGGGTTTGATTCCTGGGTCGGGAAGATCCCCTGGAGAAGGAAATGTCAACCCACTCCAGTATTCTTGCCTGGAGAATCTCATGGACAGAGGAGCCTTGTGGGCTACAGTCCATGGGTTGCAGAGAGTTGGACACGACTGAGCAACTTCACTTCACTTCACTTCACTTAGAAAAGGCAGAGGAAATAGAGATAAAATTGCCAACATCCGCTTTATCATCGAAAAAGCAAAAGAGTTCTAGAAAAACATCTACTTCTGCTTTATTGACAATGCCAAAGCCTTTGACTGTGTGGATCACAATCAACTGTGGAAAATTGTGAAAGAGNAAGCAAGAGAGTTCCAGAAAAAGATCTATTTCTGCTTTATTGACTATGCCAAAGCCTTTGACTGTGTGGGCCACAATAAACTCTGGAAAATTCTTAAAGAGATGGGAATACCACACCAACTGACTTGCCTCTTGAGAAATCTATATGCAGGTCAGGAAGTGACAGTTAGAACTGGACATAGAACAACAGACTGGTTCCAAATCAGAGAAGGAGCACGTCAAGACTGTATATTGTCACCCTGCTTATTTAACTTATGTGCCGAGTACATCATGAGAAACGCTGGGCTGGAGGAAGCACAGGCTGGAATCAAGATTGCCAGGAGAAATATCAATAACCTCAGATATGCAGATGACACCACCCTTATGGCAGAAAGGGAAGAACTAAAGAGCCTCTTTTTTTTTTTTTTCATAGCAGCACTGTCTATAATAGCCAGAATGTGGAAACAACCCAGATGTCCATCAACAGATGAATGGACAAGAAAGCTGTGGTACATATACACAATGGAGCATTACCCAGCCATCAAAAAGAATACACCCGAGTCAGTTCCAATGAGATGGATGAAACTGGAGCCAACCATACAGAGTGAAGTAAGCCAGAAAGAAAAGCACCAACACAGTATACCAACACATACACGTGGAATCCAGAAACACGGCGATGACAGCCCTGCACACGAGACAGCAAAAGAGACACAGATGCATGGAATGGGCCCCTGGACCCCGAGGGAGGGTGGGGGGAAGGCCCGGGAGAATGGCACTGAAACATGTGTGCTGTCATGTGGGAAACGAATCGTTGGTCTATATTCGGCACAGGACACAGGATGCTCGGGACTGGTGCACAGGGATGATCCAGAGAGTTGACGCGGAGTGTGAGGAGCGGGGGGAGGTTCAAGATTGGGAACTCATACACACCTGAGAATCCAGAACCTCCAACTTACGTTTCCTGGCGTGAAGAGTTTTACTTGGAAAAGCCCAATAATTATTAGATGTTCCAATTCTCTCACAGTCAACCATACCATCATCAACCAAGCTTTGAAGGACTTCTTTTACTGACATAGCAGTAATGCCTTTTTCTTTGGGAGCAATCTTCTCCATGTCTTTTAATTGAAATACATCTTTACTGGGATAGGGTTCTTTCATGCTCCACAGCCCACAGGAACCACAGATGTTGGTTGAATTTTACTCATTCTTCAGGAGATTGGTCGGTATTGATTTCGTCTCATAAAATATCTCCATCATGCGGGTTCTCTTTTCCTCTGCACTCAGGCCTTTCTTCTTCGACGTGGCGCGGGCGGCTTGTCTTCCGGCAGTGGGACCGGCACGCGGCCAAAGAGCCTCTTGATGAAAGAGAAGAGTGAAGAAGTTGGCTTAAAGATCAACATTTAGAAAACTAAGGTCATGGCATCCGGTCCCATCACTTCATGGCAAATAGATCTGGAAACAGTGAAAACAGTGACAGACTTTGTTTTTTTGGGCTCCAAAATCACTGCAGATGTTGATTGCAGCCATGAAATTAAAATACGCTTACTTCTTGGAAGAAAAGTTATGACCAATCTAGATAGCATATTAAAAAGCAAAGACAGTAATTTGCCAACAAAGGTCCATCTAGTCAAGGCTATGGTTTTTCTAGTAGTCATGTATAAATGTGAGACTTGGACTGGGAAGAAAGCTGAGCGCAGAAGAATTGATGCTTTTGAGCTGTGGTGTTGGAGAAGACTCTTGAGAGTCCCTTGGACTGCAAGGAGATCCAACCAGTCCATTCTGAAGGAGATCAGCCCTGGGATTTCTTTGGAAGGAATGATGCTAAAGCTGAAGCTCCAGTACTTTGGCCACCTCATGCAAAGAGTTGACTCATTGGAAAAGACTCTGATGCTGGGAGGGATTGGGGGCAGGAGGAGAAGGGGATGACAGAGGATGAGATGGCTGGATGGCATCACTGACTCGATGGATGCAAGTCTGAGTGAACTCCGGAAGTTGGTGATGTACAGGGAGGCCTGGTGTGCTGTGATTCACGGGGTCACAAAGAGTCGGACAGGACTGAGCAATTGAACTGAACTGAAATGCAATTATAGACAGCATTTTTTATAGCAGCAAAAATAGCAATAGAATGTACTATAAAATAATGTCTTTATTAAAAAATGACAAAGTATATCAAAAGACATCAAAATAAGTGAAGAGATATCATCATGATGGAGAGGCTCAATGTTGTAAAGTTCATGTTTCTTCTCTGTTAATTTATAAATGCAATGTAGTTCTACTCCTGACTGAGAAATGTCTAAGTTGGTTCTAAAATAATTGTGGTGGAGTAGAAAAGGCCATGAATAGTAAAGGTAGGTTTGTGGAAGACTAATGGCTGGGTAGCATATTCAAAAGCAGAGAGATTACTTTGCTGACTAAGGTCTATCTAGTCAAGGCTATTAGTAGTCATGTATGGATGTGAGAGTTGGACTGTGAAGAAGGCTGAGCACTGAAGAATTGACGCTTTTGAACTGTGGTGTTGAAGACTCTTGAGAGTCCCTTGGACTGCAAGGAGATCCAACCAGTCCATCCTAAAGGAGATAAGCCCTAGGATTTCTTTGGAAGGAATGATGCTAAAGCTGAAACTCCAGTACTTTGGCCACCTCATGTGAAGAGTTGACTCATTGGAAAAGACTCTGATGCTGGGAGGGATTGGGGGCAGGAGGAGAAGGGGACGACAGAGGATGAGATGGTTGGATGGCATCACTGACTCGATGGACGTGAGTCGGATTGAACTCTGGGAGTTGGTGATGGACAGGGAGGCCTGGCGTGCTGCGATTCATGGGGTCGCAAAGAGTCAGACATGACTCAGTGACTGAACTGAACTGAAATGAACTGAATGGCTGGGGTGGGGTGGGGGACTGTTGTAGATACCCAGGTTATTATGAAGCTGTGATGATAAAGACAGTAGAATTGCTGAAGGTTGGATGAACAAACCAGTGGGACCAATTATCAGTTCAGAAAAAGACTCTGTATTTGGTAACTTGGCATTTGACAGGGGTCTCATTACACATCCATAGAGAAGACATGGACTATTCAATAAACAGTGATGGGACAATGCGCTCTCTCTAGCTAAGAGTCGGACACGACCGAGCGACTGCACTTTTGCTGTTCACTTTCATGCACTGGAGAAGGAAATGGCAACCCACTCCTGTGATCTTGCCTGGAGAATCCCAGGGACGGGGGAGCCTGGTGGGCTGCCGACTCTGGGGTTGCACAGAGTCAG
Source organism: Neotragus moschatus (assembly GCA_006410615.1). Lineage (NCBI taxonomy): Eukaryota > Metazoa > Chordata > Mammalia > Artiodactyla > Bovidae > Neotragus > Neotragus moschatus. The sequence continues at coordinate 7,161 of SJYA01014944.1, forward strand.
AACGACTGAAGTGACTTAGCAGTAGCAATAGAGAAAAAGAATATGTTTTTGTGTTACTTCAGTTACAAGTTATAGACTCATGTTATGAAAGACCGCAAAACGTTAAGAAGGAAATATACCCGCATACTTTCATGACATCAGGGTAGGGGAATCATTCTTAGGATAACAAAAAACACAAATGACAAAGGACAAGCTTGGTCATTTGCCTAGATTAGTGTTAATCATGCATCATAAATGAGGCCATAGTAAAAAAGACAAGCCACAGAGACAGATAACATACCTGCAGTCTCTGTAAATGACAAAGGATGAATCCACCCTGTATAAAGGAATCATGTAAATGAGTATAGTTATTCATTTACAGAAAAATGAGCAAAAGATATGAACAGATCATTCCAGAAGGGCTTCTAAAGTGGTCAGTGTGGAGATCTCAGCCATACTAATAATCCAGGAAAAATATTAAAATGGCAACAAATTATCAGAAAGGCAAAGATTAGGAGTCTGATAAGAGCTGGCAAGGATGTGGGGGATGTGGGGAAATGGGAACCCCAGTAGCTTGCTGGCGGGAGTATACATTGACACAGTCCCAGTAGAAAGTGGGCACTCTGTGGGCTTGAAGGTGAGCCCACGCTTTAACTTGGCAGTTCTTCTTTTTCTGGATGCGCTGTGCAGCATGTAGGATCTTAGTTCCCCAACAAGGGATTCAACCTGTGCCCCCTGCATTGGGAGCACAGTCTTGACCACTGGACATCCGGGAAAGTCCCATACTTGGTCGTTCTTAAAGGAGCTGTGTGCAAAGGCTCTGTGTAGCAGAGTCATTTCACCAGGGATAATACCATGCTGTGCTTAACATGAAACATGTGATCTAAATTACCAACCATGCCCCCATCCCCAGGTACACACTTCTTATCCCCTTGTTTTCCTTAAATGATCTCCTTACTATTTACCACTGCCTTAGTCTATTTTCATAAATGCATTTTTCATATAGACCAGGATATGTATTTTACTTTTTTATTTATCTCATGAGAATAGGGGTTTTATCTTTGTCCCCTTTTTTCAATTCTGCTACCCCAGTACCCCAAAAGTTGCCTGGTTTATTTTAGACACCCTATAACTATTTGTAGCAAAAATAAATAAGTGAAATCACAAAAACATAATACTAAGTGAAAAAAGAAAGATGCAAAAGGATGTGGATACCATGCATGTAAATTTGAAATAATAGTGCAAAGTTTATGGCTACCTAATGGATATGCCATTATATGCATCTTCACTTCAAGATAGTCTCAGGGGAAGTTTAGGGGTGGGATTTTAGTCCTATGTATAACATTGTATTTCTTAGATAATTCAGTTGATCTGATATAAATTTGGCAAAATGTTAATTTAACATTTGTTATCTCTTGCGTTTGAAACATTTTATAATTTGGTTAAAGTGAAAAGTGAAAGTGTTAGTCACTCAGTTGTGTCCTACTCTTTGTGACCCCATGGACTATAGCCCACCAGGCACCTCTGTCCATGGGGATTCTCCAGGCAAGAATACTGCAGTGGGTTACCATGCCCTCCCCCAGAGGATCTTCCCGACCCAGGGATCAAACCTGGGTCTCCTACACTGCAGGCAGATTCTTTATCGTCTGAGCCACCAGGAAAGCCAGTTTGTTAAATTTGCAGGTAAATAAAGAAGAGAAATGCTGTCAGGTTATGTCCTTATATTAGGTCTGTTCCTGGAGTTCTGATGCCAAGGCCTCTGTAGGTAGATGGGATCCTTCGCGTTAATCTCACTTTCATGAAGGTCACTGTTGCCGCCCTAGGCCATCAAGCACAGGTGTTCGTGGTTCTCTTCATGTTTTGAGATCTAATTCCACCATGTCTTATTTAATCAAGGCTCTCTTTTCCTGGGAGGAGAGGGCATCAAGTGCCAGAAATGAGCCCTTGCCTGCATTCAGCCCCCGCAACCTGTCCCTTCCCGGGGGGAGGAGCAGATACAGTCTCCTCATTGATCAGATAATGGGTGCCTGCCAGTGAAACCAACTCCAAGGCTGGAGCAGACACAGACCTTTATTAACACAGATAAGTTTTTATTGTGTTAAGAGCAAGTATTTAGAAGGCAGACTCTAGAGAGTAAAGGGATTAAGTCTTCTTGAAACATTGTTCTGTCATGGGGGCTAGTGTATATCATCTCGGTCAACTGATTCTGATCCACTCGAGTTGGTGGAGTGGCAGTCAATGGAGGTGATGGAAAGTGCTCATGGGCAGTTTCCAAGGAAAGGCACCCTTGGTGGGCATCAGAAATCACCTCCCTACAGGACAGTTCAGTGACCAGAATGTCCACTACTCTGACTCCAGAGGAGGGTGACTTGTGAGGTACAATGATTTTTTTTTACTATTAAAAATACAAGTGTTGATGTACTTTCCTTCCTTGATCAGTTTCTATCAATAAGGGTCAGCTATCTTACATAGGGTGTCTACCATCTTCAGTGGTGGTTATTGTGATCCTCAATAAACAGAAAGACATGAAGCTCCAGGGAGGTTAAATAATGCTGGTCATGGGGCTTCCCTGGTAGTTCAGCTGGTAAAGAATCCACTTGTAATGCAGGAGACTCTGGTTTGATTCCTGGGTCAGGAAGATCCATTGGAGAAGGGATAGGCTACCCACTCCAGTATTCTTGGGCTTTCTTGGTGGTTCAGATGGTTAAAGAATCCACCTGCAATGCTGGAGACCTGGGTTTAATCCCTGGGTTGGGAAGATCATCTGGAGTGTTACCCAGTGTTCTTGCCTGGAGAATCCTCTGTTCATGGGGTCTCAAAGAGAAAGACGTGACTGAACGACTAAGCACAGTACAGGGGCAGGGATGGTATTCCACAGAACTTCTCTCTCTCCCCACTGCTTCTGCCCCTCCCATCTCTTTCCTCTCCTTTTCCTCCTTCCCTCCCTCCCCCCTACTCTCTCTGTCTCTCACACATGCACATCCTCGACTCTGATGACCAAGCGTCTTTGGCTCACATCCTGAATATGAAATTGTGTGTGGGGGTGGTTGTCCATATAC
>SJYA01014945.1:10515-23797 GCA_006410615.1 Neotragus moschatus
GCGGGGGCGGGGCCTGTAGGGGCGGGGCCTGGTCGGGGGCGGGGCCGCACAGGTTGGGGGGAGGAGCGGGGGTCTTGGGGCAGGTGTCCCCCACCCAACCTCGGCGCGTCCCGCGGGGTCTCCCGCCCCGAGGTGCACGGGCGGAGGGCGCATCGCGTGGACCCTGGCGCCCCGAGGGGTGTGCTGGCGCGGCGCCGCCACCACCCCTGCGACCCCCGGGGGCATCCAGGAGGGAACCCCCTTCCCCACGCTGCCAAAGTGCTCCGAAGTTGCGGTCCCGCCCGTTGCCCGCGGGCAGTGCCCACTCGGTGGGCACCTGCAGGTGGTTCCTCGGGGCCTGGGCAGGGACCCCCACCACAACGGCCAGTCCACAGATAGGCCCCCTGGGAGCCCCCAGGCCCTCGAGGGCAGCGCCTGCAGCCAGGCCTGGAACCCCGGCCCCGCCCCGGTTGCCTGGGATCGGCCTCCCTACCATGTCCCTGGGGAGGGCGCCTCATTCCTGCCCTTCACTTTCTGCCGTTACCTTGAAGGTATTTATAGGTGGAGAAGACAGCCCCCACCCCCCATGGCCTCCCCAGGGTCCTTATTTCTGGACNTTTGGCAGCCCTACTATTCTTCAGGAATAGCATATAAATATGACTCAGGGATAGAGCCTAGCAATTATTCACTTAGACTTAACTTTTTAAGTAAAATAAAACTTACCTTTCTCTAATTTTCCAAATTATCAGCCCACCAAAATTGCCACTGGAGCGGAACAAAGTTAGAGAGAAATGAAAGTGAGCACTGAGGAGCAGGGCGTCTTTCACAAGATTCACTGCACTTCAGCATCCCCAGGAGAAGGTTAGGAGCTGGTGCCAACCACCTCGTGAGTTCCTCTAATGTGCCGGTTATTCTCCCAATAGAAAGTCAATTTTTAATCTGTTCTTAGAGCTTTTAAGGAATGCTTTCTAGTGTTTATTAACAACACTGCTACTTTGGGAGTGAAGGAAGTGATAAAGGGGGTTTTTCAGTCTAGCACAGAGAGTTAAGACAATGCTACATTACAAACTGAAGCAAGAGCGGTCCAAGACATGCTAGGTTACTAAGCAATTCTTTTTCAAGAAAAGAATCAAGTATGAAGATCTCTGCTCCCTGCAAATGCTCTGTCCACTGGGAGGCAGCATAGGCTGTTGGAAAGAGAAATGGGCCAGAGTCAAGAGATCAGGGTTCTAGTCCCTGCTGTGTGGCTGCTGTGGTGTATGTGGTGTGGCCAGCAGCAGAATTCCAGGTACACGAGCGCAAGCAAGAGGAAATGAGACAAGAGATGCAGATGCACTTCCGGGGCAAAGCTGTGACCTGCTAAAAGGAGATGCAGATGCACTTCCGGGGCAAAGCTGTAACCTGCTAAAAGGAGCTCCATATAGACCCAGAAGCTTGGGGAAGGCGGAAACTGATCTTTTCAACTATAATTGGCTCTCCTCTGATGTGGAGAGACACACTGCCACAGGGATTCAAAATAAATAGAACAACAGAGTAAGCCCACTGTAAGACAATGTTTTCTAAAGAGTATTTCTAAGAATCCCAACCCAGGGAGAATGTCTCCAGCTCAAATAAATTCTGAAAAGCAACCTCACTATACCGTACACACCCCTCTGGATGATTTCCAACACACATTACAAGTATTAGCTCCATGGGGTACAGTAAGAAACGCTGTTTGAATTGATTTAAAAAAAAAAAAAAAAAAAGGTAATAATACCTAGTTCCAAACTGGAAAGACAAGATTCTTGAATGACCAGTCATAGTCTTAGGTGACTAGTCAAGTGGTTTCTACTCTTTTATCCACAATTTCTTTCTTATTCTCTTAGACGAACAACATTCATTTGTGAGGCAGCTGGCCCAGGTGAAAGGTTAATTCCACAGCCATGAAACTTAGACCAGCTAACAGACTCATATGGGGGTTGAATCTTGTCACCTTGGCCCTAATCTTGTCACCTTAGCTCTAACCAACAAACCTGACCAGTCCATTGTTAGTTAGCCTTGGTTATAATCTCTCAGGGAAATAAAAGTTTAAAGGCACCAACATATGGCCTATGGACTTTAGCACATAAACTTAAGGAATTCTTAAATAATATTTTTTTGAGATGAAGGTATGCTATTTCACTCATAACAAGAAAGAAACAGGCAAGGGGTAATATGAGCTGACCTCTGGAACTGGACTCCAGGTGGGTTCAAATTCCAGTTCTACCATTTAACAGCTGTATGACCTTAAGCAAATTACTTCACTTATTTGAATCTGGTCTCACAATCTGTAAATTAGGATAAATATATTCCATTCCTCAAAGGATTATTAGGAGGATTATGTAAAATGATATGTCGATGGATTTACCACTGTACCTAGCACACGAGAAATATCATTAAATATTAGTTAGTCTTACTACTCTTAAAAGCTCTAAATAATCTCAGAAAATGCAGCTCTCTCTCAAGTAAGCAGCAAGAAAATGCAGTTTGGGATTTTTGTTTCTCCATTACATAAACTGTTTTTACCCTGTAATTTATCAGTAAACATGCCTCTTAAACCTTCGCTGAAAATTTCAGTATGTGGTTGAGATGGCCTTGATCAGGTTTTTGTCCTTGAGAACAGACTTTTAAACTAATAACTTAAGAAGCCATAAAATATGATTCAGCTAACTGAAACTCATTCTCCAGGTATACTCCCAGGAATATATTTCTCAAGGGAGATACACCCAATAATAATGCTAAGTAATTGCAAGAGATTATTATTTGCCCTAGCCTAGACTTTCCCACCAACACAGATGTGTAAACGGAGTTCCCTACCACATATCAGAGGAGTCAGAGGAAGGAAGGTTGGGAGGGAGTCCTGGAGGGCAGAGGGGCAGCAGGAGGCTCAGAGCATGAACACGTGGACTCCAGCAGCAAGCCTCCCGAAGTAAGCCCTGGCGACAACGCCAAGGACCAGCCTGGACGCGTTCACACACTGAATCACCCCACGTTTGGAGAGGAGCCACTGGAAAGTTTACTGGGAGTGACAGAGCAGCCGCTCCGGAGGCCAAATATAGAAAGAGAGTGAGACAGCCTTTCCAGCCCCATCCCGCAGTTCAGAGAACCGTATTCCTCACGGCACATCCTCAGTCTGTCATCTCAGAAGACACCAGTGAGAAAGGTTTCCATGGTGCCCACCTGGAAGTCAACTCAGTCACCAAATACAATAACCCTCGGCCTCCCCAGCCTCCTGGCTCTTAAGCCCTGAGACCTTTCCAGGCATTTCCAGCCCAGGGAAGCCAAATCTCCAAGTCAGGAGGCTGTTGTGGTTGTCCCCACAAGGCTGCAGGCCCTCCGTCCCGCTCCTTCTCCCACTTCACTTCTCCCCTCTTCTAACAGGTCATTTGTAACTGTCTCGCGGGTTTTATGCAGTTGCGGTGGGCACAATTAAATGTGTTCCAACTAACAGAGTCCTTGTCCAGAAAACAAAAACCACACACAAGTCAGTCTAGTGACCCTGGCTACGTCTATCGACTGCCCCACACCACCACCTTGTCAATCCAATCAATGGGGTGGTGGTCAACTGTTAATAAAGCTGGATAAAAACAAATTGATCACGGAAGGTCAATCTGGTACCTAACATTTAGAAGGCTGGCATTTGAGCACTTGCCATCTGGGGGGAATCAACACCATATAAAATAAGCAATATGCCACCTTTACAGAGTCATTTGCCTGAAAGAAGGAAAAATTACTAAAGAAAAATAAATGCTCTGCATATCAGTGCAGAGAAAATATGATATGGAGAAAAAAATAAGTTTTCTTTTTTTAATGCCTTGTGATTATTTAGAAGGTTATTCCAACCAGAAGTAGAAACAGAAGCAAAGTAGTCCCAGGATAACCCAGAGATAGTTAATAAGAAAATAAGTGAGTTTCAACTCAACTCTTTCATTTTCATACACAGTTACTACATGCAGAAATTATGTGTATAAACTTCCTTTGACTACCTGGGAAATACATAGTTTTGAGGAGTCCTCACTCTCCTACAATAAAGGGAAAATTTGAGCAGGCTTAGAGTCCAACTGACATGCCCAGGAGTGCCAGCCTAAGCCGCCAACAGGTCATGCATGCCCTACCGAACCTGTTTATCATTACCATATGCATTATATTAGGCCCAATTGAGACCTGCAAGTTGTGTGGGAAGCCCCTGTTTTTATGAGGGGGCTATATTTTAGAGGGTAAAAATGAAGACAGAGCCAAGTGGAAGAAGCAACCCTTCGTCAATCCATCGGCAAAAATCAATGGCCTAGACAGGAATGTTGTAAGAGTCACAAGTCAACAGACACAGAGAGAATGAGGAAGGATGGAGAGAAAAGGGAGTCAAAAGAAAAAAGTTAGACAAGAAAGGAGCAACAGAAGACAAAACAGACTTCGAGGGGCTGACCCGACTGTGTGGACCTAGCATTCAGAAGGCAGCACGGTTAGGTGCTGGGTCTGGAGACCAGGCCTTCATCATAAAATACGTCCGTGTCCTTGGTCAAGTCGCTTCATCACTCTTTGCATCACTTTACTCATGCATTCTCTAAATTTCTCTCCAATTCTCTTTTCCTGTCCTTGCACACATAGGGAAGGCCCAATTTTTGGAGGTCCCTATGTACAGAAGATGGAGAAGGCAGTGGCTCCCCACTCCAGTACTCGTGCCTGGAAGATCTCATGGACGGAGGAGCCTCGTGGGCTGCAGTCCATGGGGTCGCTGAGAGTCAGACACGACTGAGCAACCTCACTTTCACATTTCACTTTCATGCATTGGAGAAGGAAATGGCAACCCACTCCAGTGTTCTTGCCTGGAGAATCCCAGGGACGGGGGAGCCTGGTGGGCTGCCGTCTATGGGGTTGCATAGAGTCAGACACGACTGAAGCGACTTAGCAGCAGCAGCAGCATGTACAGAAGAACAGAATTACATCTTGCTTCCTAGTGTGGGCAAAGAATTGTGTTTGGTTTCTTCAATCCTATGCTCTGCCCCTCCCCCTGCCATTAGACACCCCACAGAAATATTCTAGGAAGGGCAGCCCTGGGAGTTGATGATGGAGTTTACCTCTAGCAAGGCCATGAGGCCATGCCAGGTCTTCCCAGGTTCTGGGTACCCCATGGGAGCACCACCCTAGGCTCCAGGAGAAGAGAAAGAACTCCAAGGGGCACTCTGACTTCAGGCCCCCAGTAAACAGCCCATGCTCTGGAGACATCCCACCTCAGACTGACCCTAACATGCACTTTGATTTCTTTGTTTCTGCCCTCACCAAACATGCAGGTGAGACAAAGGAATGTATAATGTTATTACCACAAAGTACTTGTTTGTTTTATTAAGATATAAAGCATTAACTTGGAGACGGCAATGACACCCCACTCCAGTACTCTTGCCTGGAAAATCCCATGGATGGAGGAGCCTGGAAGGCTGCAATCCATGGAGTCGCTGAGGGTCGGATACGACTGAGCGACTTCACTTTCACTTTTCACTTTCATGCACTGGAGAAGGAAATGGCAACCCACTTCAGTGTTCTTGCCTGGAGAATCCCAAGGACAGGGGAGCCTGGTGGGCCTGCCGTCTATGGGGTCGCACAGAGTCGGACACGACTGAAGTGACTCAGCAGCAGCAGAGCATATCTAGCAGATATTGAGATGACTGCTGGAACTGGTCTGGGAGACCTCAGGGGCTCCCACCTACACACACACACACACACACACACACACACACAGAGAGCAGGACAGTGGCATAGTGACCACCACCCCAACCCCCGCATTGGCTCCAAGGACTCCTAGGAGAAGGCTGGGGAAGGTAAGAAGTGCTTTCCAAATGGTGCTGGTCCTTGAAGGAGGGAGAAAAGTTTGCCAGGTGGTGTGCAATGCAGGGAAGGCATACAAGGCAGAGGACACAGTGCAACCGCTGAGTCACAAGCAGTGGGCCCTGTTCTGAGAACAGTGACAGTCCAGTGCCGCTGGGATACGATGCACTTCTTGGCAGTCCAATGTGGCTCTCAGCATAAATGTCTAGGCGACAGCCTGGGATGGCTTGTCTATAGGGATGGTGACAAGGCATTCAGGGTCAAACACTGGAGCACAAGGCCTGAACATGAGCCATTTCAACCTTTAAGACTCACACAGAAAGAGAAACTTAGGTACAGAAAATATTAATATAGTTGTAATCTGTCAAAATATTTCTAGAAGGAATTTTTAAAGAAAATTCTCCTACAGTGGTCCCTACATGCCAAGGACAGTTCTCAGTTCAGTTCAGTTGCTCAGTTATGTCGGATTCTTTGCGACCCCATGGACTGCAGCATGCCAGGCTTCCCTGTCCATCACCAACTTCCACAGCTTGCTCAAACTCATGTCCATCAAATTGGTGATGCCATCCAACCATCTCATACTCTGTTGTCCCCTTCTCTTCCTGCCTTCATCCTGTCCGGCATCAGGATCTTTTCTAATGAGTCGGTTCTTTGCAGCAGGTGGCCGGAGTATTGGTTTCAGCTTCAGCATCATTCCTTCCAATGAATATTCAGGACTGATTTCCTTCAGGATGGGCTGGTTTGATCTCCTCGCAGTCCAAGGGACTCTCAAGAGTCTTCTCCAATGCCACAGTTCAAAAGCATCAATTCTTTGGTGCTCAGCTTTCTTTATAGTCCAACTCTCATATCCATACAGGACTCCTGGAAAAAACCTAGCTTTGACTAGATGGACCTTTCTTGGCAAAGTAATATCTCTGCTTTTTAATATGGTGTCTAGGTTGGTCATAGCTTTTCTTCCAAGGAACAAGTGTCTTTTAATTTCATGGCTGCAGTCAACATCTGCAGTGATTTTGGAGCCCCCAAAATAATGTGTCACTGTTTTCATTGTTTCCCCATCTATTTGCCATGAAGTGATGGGACCAGGTGCCATGATCTTGGTTTTCTGAATGCTGAGTTTTAAGCCAACTTTTTCACTTTCCTCTTTCACTTTCAACAAGAGGCCCTTTAGTTCGTCTTCACTTTCTTCCATAAGGGTAGTGTCATCTGCATATCTGAGATTATTCACATTTCTTGCACCAATCTTGATTCCAGCTTCATCCAGCTCAGGAGTCTGCATGATGTACTCGGCTTATTTAACTCATACATGTACTCTGCATATAAGATATATACGTATTCTGCATATAAGTTATATAACACCCGAGATGGCAGAGTAGGACGTGTACTCACCTTCTCCTGTGAGAACTCCAAACTTACAACTCGTTGCTGAACAACCATTGACAGGAGAATGTTGGATCCCACCAAAAAAACATACGCCGCATCCAAAGGCAAAGCAGAAACCCCAGCAAGATGGTAGGAGAGGTGAAATAGCATTTAGAATCAAACCCCTTACCCACCANGAGAACTCCAAACTTACAACTCGTTGCTGAACAACCATTGACAGGAGAATGTTGGATCCCACCAAAAAAACATACGCCGCATCCAAAGGCAAAGCAGAAACCCCAGCAAGATGGTAGGAGAGGTGAAATAGCATTTAGAATCAAACCCCTTACCCACCAGAGATGCTTGGAGGGCTCAAACAAAACCTTGTGCACACCAGCAGACCTCACAGAGACTGAGCCAGACCTGCCTTTGAGTGTTTGAGTGTCTCCTGTGGAGGTGCGGGTCAGCACCGGCCACTGCAGGGGCAGGGGCTCTGGGGCCAGCAGACCTGGGACTGGCATAAGCCCTCTTAGAGGGCACCGCCATTCAGCCCACCATGGAGCTGCCGAACTTACACAGGACTGAGGACTGTTCTAAGCAGTATACTAACTCATTTAATCTGCTTAGTAACCATGGATCTGTCGTTCCTCCTATTTAACAGATCGGGCATGCGGAGGCAGAGTTCAACTAACTAATTCAAGGTTAATACATCAATTAATAACACGGCCAGGACTGGAAAGCAGAGTTGGAGTGTAACTCCATTGCTCTTAACTGCAGTGCTTGACCACCTCTCACGAGGCACTGGTAACATGCTCATCTCCAGAAGGTGAGACGGAAAGGGTCGAGGAGGGCACAGGTGGTCTGCACTGGGAGCATGGCGTAGGGCAGTGCTCCCAGCAAGTAAATATAAATATAGAAATGGGACAATTCTGAAAATTTTAAGATAGAGGTAGTGTCCACAAAAAGACCACAGTCAAGGCTTAAAGGGAAGGAGTACAAGGGGCCCAGAGGCCCATTAGCTCTCTGTCAGCCTCCCTTTCCAAGCTCCCAGCCATGCCGAACAGCACCAGCCAAAGCCCAGCAGAGGAACCAGGGTTGCAAGAGGCAGCTGAACTCAGGACAAATTCAGGTACATGGAAGTCNAAGGGAAGGAGTACAAGGGGCCCAGAGGCCCATTAGCTCTCTGTCAGCCTCCCTTTCCAAGCTCCCAGCCATGCCGAACAGCACCAGCCAAAGCCCAGCAGAGGAACCAGGGTTGCAAGAGGCAGCTGAACTCAGGACAAATTCAGGTACATGGAAGTCCCCCAAGGTCCTGCTTTCCTCCCTATTGTCACCTTGTAGTGCAGGCTCGGCCACTGCAGCCACCCAATGGCAATGCACTGGAGATAAAGACAACGATGGCTCTCAGCAAGACAGCTCTGAAAGGGGCAGCTGCCAGGCTTCTTTCCACAGGAGCACTGCCCATAGCAAAAGGTTGGCTCAGGCACCCGGAAGTAGAAGGTCCACACACACAAAAGGTCGTACTCCTCACTACCAACTCCAGTGCAGACCCCGCTCTCTCTCCTACCTCCACCTTCTTGATCTAGGAGCCCATATATTAGAGCATGCCACGGATCATTTCAGCAAAAATCAACCAGCACTCTTCTGACCTGGGGCAAAAAATTCCCTCATTGAGACCCTGAAAAATAACATTACATCATGTTGCCCGTGTCAAGTTTATAAATGGGCCAAGGGGAGGCTGGGGTGTAACCTGACACTATCAAAACACAGGCCCCGGGAGAAGAAAGAAGGCCATTGTTGTAGGCTGTCAGCCCTCCTCTTGCAGGAGGTAAAGTGAGAGGCAAGAAATGTAAGTGGGAGGCCATGCATAGCCTCCTTCCCTATCTCCTAAGAAATCAGGCAGACTCCCTGCAAAATGGGGCTGGCCTCACTTCCTATGAGGTGTGTCGCCTCCCTTTCTGATGGTGGAGGAGCTTAGTAAGTTTTATTCCTATGCCCCAAAGCAAAGAAGCATTTAGGTAAGATAGTGAAGTCCAGGGGCCGCTTTTTTTTTGGTGGGGGGAGGGGAGTGCAGGACTCACACCTCTTTAACAGACAACCCAGGGGAAACAGAGTCCCAATGAGTGTCTGTCCACAAAAGTAACACAAAAATGTGGATATGGCCAGAAGTTAGAGAAAAAAATATTGACCCCCACGAAGGGACAAGTGAATATCCAATCAAAGGGAAAAAAAGGCATTTCCAAGTGAAGGACTGGGGTTCAGATCAGGAGACAATAAAGAGACACAAAAAAAGAATGTGGGGAGGATAATAGAGCTGAGACAGACACAGAACCAGCCAAAAGACAAAGTGTTGGCACAAAGATTAAAAACATTTTAATGGATAAAAGAAGCAAAGGATTTATGGTGAGAGAAAGCCCAGAAAATAGAAAGCGAGACAAATGTAAGCCAGCCTGAGTGGAGACAGAATTCTGCTGGTTGAACATTTCATTTGATTTTCTCTTTCCTTTCTTCCCAGCTCAGCCTGGAAGCACAGGGGAGCACGGAATGTGCTACCCGTGGCAGAAGGCTGTGGTCGTCCAGGACAACAGGCCTATGGGCCACCGGTGAACCGGAGGACACGGCGCCCAACTGATCACTTGTATTTCGGCTGGTTTTCTGCTTGCTTCCACCAAATTGTTTCTAATCCTATCATCACTCCACCAGGAATTTAACCTCTTACAAAAGTTCTCCCCACCCACCCCCAGTGCCTTGTGGGCTTAATTCACCATCAATTAAAAAATCAAGCCACTGGGACCACTGGGTTCCCGATTGCTAAACTCTGCTTTTATGTTAACCCCACCCCATTTTCTTTGGAACACAACAGGCACCCCCTCAACTAAAGTGAAATGGTGCCCCGTGGCCCAAGCGCACCGCCCTTCGAAAGAGCTTTCCCACTGAGCCTGGAACCAGCCCCCTCCCTGGTTCAAAGAGGAGAAGGGGGAGGGGCCCCGGACCACCCTCCAAGCACAGAGCTTGCATTTCCCTCACAATTCCAGTCCCTCAAGTCTCTTTCTTTTTTCAGCGGGGAGACTGTTATTGGCGCCAGAGTGTGATGCATTAAGGCTTGCTGGCTGACGGCAAGCGGAGACACATGGGGGCAGGGGAGGCAGCCGAGGTGGCAGCCACCACTCGCCTCAGAACAGAACCTGACGGGACAAAAGAGCCACTGAGACACAGAAGGCGGGGGCTTTGGACAGAGGGTGTCCGTGAACTTGCACACCAGCCCTTTGGGGGAGCGGGCGTCCGCATGAGATTTCCTTCTCTGCCGAAGATGCCCATACACTAACTCCCTCTGCTTCTTTTGCCATATTCCCCAATTAAATTATTTGACACATTTCGCTGAGTAGAAACAGACAGCCGACTATGCACCAGTCACTGGCTTAGGTGACGGGAATACAGTGATCGGCAAAATCAGAGCGGTCTTCACCCTGGAAACTTGCTTGCCTTCCTTTTCTCTCCCTCAAGTCTAAGGTTCTTAGCACACTCCACAGAAAAGTGGTTTCATGTAAGCCACGTGGTGTTGCTCTTCATGTAAATCCTGAGCATAGATACTGAGATTCTAGCAGATTCTAGCAGATACTGAGAATCTCAGAGTACCCAGGAAAGTGGTAGATGGGAAGATCTCGAGGAACAGAGGGAGAGAAAGGGAACTCGGTGGGGGCATGGGAAAGGAAACGAAGGATGCAGGTGGAATCCACCTCCACATTTTTTTAGATCCTTTATATATGTCCTGCCAAGCTTCTATCCCCTCAGGGACAATGTCTCTGATTATCAGGAAGAAAGNTAGTTGTAATCTGTCAAAATATTTCTAGAAGGAATTTTTAAAGAAAATTCTCCTACAGTGGTCCCTACATGCCAAGGACAGTTCTCAGTTCAGTTCAGTTGCTCAGTTATGTCGGATTCTTTGCGACCCCATGGACTGCAGCATGCCAGGCTTCCCTGTCCATCACCAACTTCCACAGCTTGCTCAAACTCATGTCCATCAAATTGGTGATGCCATCCAACCATCTCATACTCTGTTGTCCCCTTCTCTTCCTGCCTTCATCCTGTCCGGCATCAGGATCTTTTCTAATGAGTCGGTTCTTGGCAGCAGGTGGCCGGAGTATTGGTTTCAGCTTCAGCATCATTCCTTCCAATGAATATTCAGGACTGATTTCCTTCAGGATGGGCTGGTTTGATCTCCTCGCAGTCCAAGGGACTCTCAAGAGTCTTCTCCAATGCCACAGTTCAAAAGCATCAATTCTTTGGTGCTCAGCTTTCTTTATAGTCCAACTCTCATATCCATACAGGACTTCTGGAAAAAACCTAGCTTTGACTAGATGGACCTTTCTTGGCAAAGTAATATCTCTGCTTTTTAATATGGTGTCTAGGTTGGTCATAGCTTTTCTTCCAAGGAACAAGTGTCTTTTAATTTCATGGCTGCAGTCAACATCTGCAGTGATTTTGGAGCCCCCAAAATAATGTGTCACTGTTTTCATTGTTTCCCCATCTATTTGCCATGAAGTGATGGGACCAGGTGCCATGATCTTGGTTTTCTGAATGCTGAGTTTTAAGCCAACTTTTTCACTTTCCTCTTTCACTTTCAACAAGAGGCCCTTTAGTTCATCCTCACTTTCTTCCATAAGGATAGTGTCATCTGCATATCTGAGATTATTCACATTTCTTGCACCAATCTTGATTCCAGCTTGTGCTTCATCCAGCTCAGGAGTCCGCATGATGTACTCGGCTTATTTAACTCATACATGTACTCTGCATATAAGATATATACGTATTGTGCATATAAGTTATATAACACCCAAGATGGCAGAGTAGGACGTGTACTCACCTTCTCCTGTGAGAACTCCAAACTTACAACTCGTTGCTGAACAATCATTGACAGGAGAATGTTGGATCCCACCAAAAAAACATACCCCGCATCCAAAGGCAAAGCAGAAACCCCAGCAAGATGGTAGGAGAGGTGAAATAGCATTTAGAATCAAACCCCTTACGCACCAGAGATGCTCGGAGGGCTCAAACAAAACCTTGTGCATACCAGCAGACCCCACAGAGACTGAGCCAGACCTGCCTTTGAGTGTTTGAGTGTCTCCTGTGGAGGTGCAGGTCAGCACCGGCCACTGCAGGGGCAGGGGCTCTGGGGCCAGCAGACCTGGGAGTGGCATAAGCCCTCTTGGAGGGCACTGCCACTCAGCCCACCATGGAGCTGATGAACTTACACAGGACTGAGGACCGTTCTAAGCAGTATACTAACTCATTTAATCTGCTCAGTAACCATGGATCTGTCGTTCCTCCTATTTAACAGATCAGGCACGCGGAGGCAGAGTTCAACTAACTTGTTCAAGGTTAACACACCAATTAATAACACGGCCAGGACTGGAAAGCAGAGTTGGAGTGTAACTCCATTGCTCTTAACTGCAGTGTTTGACCACCTCTCACGAGGCTCATCTCCAGAAGGTGAGACGGAAAGGGTCGAGGAGGGCACAGGTGGTCTGCACTGGGAGCATGGCGTAGGGCAGTGCTCCCAGCAAGTAAATATAAATATAGAAATGGGACAATTCTGAAAATTTTAAGATAGAGGTAGTGTCCACAAAAAGACCACAGTCAAGGCTTACGGGGAAGGAGTACAAGGGGCCCAGAGGCCCATCAGCTCTCTGTCAGCCTCCCTTTCCAAGCTCCCAGCCATGCCGAACAGCACCAGCCCAAGCCCAGCAGAGGAACCAGGGTTGCGAGAGGCAGCTGAACTCAAGACAAATTCAGGTACATGGAAGTCCCCCAAGGTCCTGCTTTCCTCCCNCGGGGAAGGAGTACAAGGGGCCCAGAGGCCCATCAGCTCTCTGTCAGCCTCCCTTTCCAAGCTCCCAGCCATGCCGAACAGCACCAGCCCAAGCCCAGCAGAGGAACCAGGGTTGCGAGAGGCAGCTGAACTCAAGACAAATTCAGGTACATGGAAGTCCCCCAAGGTCCTGCTTTCCTCCCTACTGTCACCTTGTAGTGCAGGCTTGGCCACTGCAGCCACCCAATGGCAATGCACTGGAGATAAAGACAACGATGGCTCTCAGCAAGACAGCTC
>SJYA01014948.1:0-10017 GCA_006410615.1 Neotragus moschatus
CTCCGACAGCTTGACCTTTCCTCTTTCACCGTTTCTTGAAACCTGGGCACCATTTCAGCCTCTTTGGACTCCATTTCAACTTTTTTTGGCAGAATACCATATTTAGTCCCAATCACTTGACTCATTGGAATTTATTGCTTTTAATTTTAAGTTCACGAAGGCAGCCCTTTAATCAAGCCTATACGACTTTCTAGCTCATTTTAAGTGTCGTGAACTTAAATATACCCAACATTTCAGACATTTGTCCTTAATCAAAACTCTGTGATAACCCTCAAGAGGAAAACATGGCCAACACATCATATTCCCATTTATTCGTGCAAACTAATCACATTTGCAATGGAAATTGTAAGCAGACAAATATATTTAAATGCTGTTCTATGACTTAAGTTTCTCCAGGCCTCCCCAAATCTGCAGGCTTTTCGCTGTTCCTAGATTATGTGGCCTAAGTGGCCCTTTTCTTTTCTGTAATTACTCCAGGTTCCATCCTAAGAAGGGTACTCTGAGTGTACATGAGCAGACACATGTACATATACAACTGTTTTAGGTAGATTCTCTGAGAATCACTGGGATTCATTTTTGGAGCCTACATTTAGCCTTTTCCAACCTAACAACTTTTGACCTTTTCTTTGCATTAAATTTACATGCAATCCGAGTACAAGGGAACAATTATGTTCCCTCCAGGTGACTTCTTTCAGGAGAGTAGGTGGGAGTAGATACCCATACTTTACTGTCATTTGTACTTCTGTAGATGAATTAAATAATTTTACTTAATTTGGAGATAGAGTGAGGAACTTAAATGGAGGAGTAGGCATGTAGATGGAGTATAATACTGATTAACTATGAAATAAAATAAATGACCTGGAAACAGGCTTAACTTTTGGGTTGTATTTTTATTAAACTGTCACATCATATCAATAAAGGCAGTTGAATTTTAGCCAGGTAGTGAGAGTCAGGGAAAATGAATCATTTCATTTTTACTCCTTGTGAACTTGTGTTTTTATTTATTTATTCATCTAAATTTGCCTCTTTTAAGGATTTCTTATGGCTGACATCATATACACATATATTTATAAACCAAAAAGAGATGTCAAAATCAAGTCAAAGTAGATGAGAAAAACAGAAGGCAAAGTAAGATGAAACAAGGACTAAGGTTAATAGACAGTAAGGATGTAGGTACTTGCTAGAGGTAACTGAACCTTCTAGCAGCCAAAGCAAAGAGGAAGTTATCAGTGAGGTCAGTTACTTGGGAGAGAGGTCCCCTTTTTCTTCTCTCTGAGGGCAGTTTCTCCCAATCTCTTTTTATAAGCAGTGCGCAAACTGCATTCAAAACTACCTCATAACCACAAACACATGTTTGTGGATTCCATAAGGCCATTTCTTACAGTGTGTCTCATTCTAGCACAAGGGCAATGCAGTAAATGTAGTCTTTGTGTGTGTGTGTGTGTGTTAGTTGCTCAGTTGTTTCTGACCCTGCAGCCCCAGGGACTGTAGCCTGCCAGACTCCTCTGTCCATGGAATTCTCCAGGCAAGAATACTGGAGTGGGTTGCCATTCCCTTCTCCAGGGGATCTTCCCAATCCAGGCATTGAACCCGGGTCTCCTGCATTGCAGGCAGATTCTTTCCCATCTGAGCCACTAGGGAGGCCTAACTGTAGTCTTAAAAGGTCTCCAGATGAGCTGTGCTGGTCCACCTTAGTCCAGGAATGCCCCTTATTTGTTACCTTTGGACGCTCCTTGAATTTGTTCGCTACTAGGCAGTGCTATGCAGCCTGAGTTAAAGGCCATGCTCTTTGCTTTTTCTTGAAGCACAGATATTCCATATTGAACACAAATCCATAGACTTAGCAATCTTACCTAGGGATAGGATTGACATCCCCTCTTAAAACTTGAGGAGCCTGTCTAGGGAGAGAATCTCATCTCAATGGAGTGTCTAAGAAATTGGGCCCAGAATCTGAAACTCAATACGTGTAGGTGAATTCCAGCACTCACTGTGGTGAATCATTTGAATATATAAGCAAATTTGATATTTTCTGGGTGAATTTAGCCACACCTAGCAATTTGTTGATCACTTGACCACTTACTTATTCTTAATTTTTTTGATTATTGGCCCAAGTAAGAATAGTGCCATAACAGGAGCTAATAGGAGCATCAGAGAAGGAGCCTGTTTCCCTCCCAGGGGAGGGGGCCAGGGGGGGACGACTTCTCCAGGGTAATGGTGGTTCAGAAGGAGTGGTTGGAGGAAGAGGGGAGATCACATCAGGGGCAGGAAACAGCAACTGAAAGGCAGAGAAGGGAGAGCACCTGCTGCATTTAGGGGATAATGGGTAATAAATAGGAGAGTGGCTGACACCATTTACTAGATGTGAGATTCAGTTCTTTTTTTTTTTAATTCATTATTTATTTTTGTCTGTACTGGGTCTTTGTTGCTGCACTTGGGCTTTCTCTAGTTGCAGTGAATGGGGGGGTGACTCTTCTTTGAGGTGCACGGGCTTTTTATTGCACTGGCTTCTCGTTGCAGGGCATGAGCGCTAGGGCATGGGGGTTTTAGTTATGGTGCAAGGGCTTAGGTGCCGTGAGATACGTAGAATCCCTGGACCAGGGATGGAACCTGTGACTCCTGCATTGGCAGGTTGGGTTCTTAACCACAAGAGAAGCCCAAGTATCTGTATTAAGTGAGGTAATAATGAAAAGCATTATTAAATGAGTTAATAAGACTTAATGATAAGCATTAACAAGACTGTTATTAATAAGCACTAATGGGCTTCCCTGGCAGCTCAGCTGGTAGAGAATCCGCCTGCAATGCAGGAGACCCCTGTTCAATTCCTGGGTTGGGAGGATCCACTGGAGAAGAGATAGGCTGTGACTTGGGCTTCCCTTGTGGCTCAGCTGGTAAAGAATCCTCCTACAGTGCGGGAGACCTGGGTTCGATCCGTGGGTTGGGAAGATCCCCTGGAGGGGGGCATGGCAAGCCATTCCAGTATTGTTGCGTGGAGAATCCCCATGGACAGAGGAGCCTGGCAGGCTACAGTCCACGGGGTCGCAATGAGTCAGACACGACTGAGCAACTAAGCACAAGACCTATTATGTAAGCATTAATAAAATTGTTAAAGACCTTTAACATTCTTATATGAGTTATAAACTCTCGTTTCTGGTTTATAGATGAACACTCTGGACACCAAGGGGTGATGTAAGTGGCCTAAGACCTGAGAATTAAAAAGAGCTGGAGTTCAGATCAGCCAGCCTGGCTCCAGAGTCTGTGCTCTCTCCCTGTGCACCAGATTGTCTGCCTGGTAGCTTAGCACACTGGAGAGCAGCATTTATGGCCAGGGGAGATGACTTGGGAGGGGAAATTAGATGCCTCTTTTTTCTTCAGACTTTTATTTTGGTCTTGTAATTGTAAACCAGACTTTTATTTTTGAGAACCACTTCCACAGTGCTTACTGTGTGCCAGGCGCTTTCCCAAGCACTTTACAAATAGTAATTCCAACCAAGCAGCAGCTGTGGTCTGCTTCTGTCCTCATTTTACAGGTGGGAAAACTGNTTTTTTCTTCAGACTTTTATTTTGGTCTTGTAATTGTAAACCAGACTTTTATTTTTGAGAACCACTTCCACAGTGCTTACTGTGTGCCAGGCGCTTTCCCAAGCACTTTACAAATAGTAATTCCAACCAAGCAGCAGCTGTGGTCTGCTTCTGTCCTCATTTTACAGGTGGGAAAACTGAGTTGCAGAGAGGTTAAGTAGTTTCCTCATGGTTGTAGAGAGAATAAGCTCTGCAGCTTGGATTGGAAACCTGGCACTCTGTGCTCTGAGTCTCTGCCTCACCTTCCTAGGCCTTAAAAAGAGTTCTGTTTGCATATGAGAATTTACATACTAACAATTATGGACATATGTATCCTCCCAGTCCAGTGGTTTGTATCTATGGAATGCATTGGCACTCAGTATGTGCTTGGTGGGTTTCCCAGGTGGTGCTAGTGGTAAAGAACCCGCCTGCCGATGCAGGAGACAAGAAAGATGGGGGTTCGATACCTGTGTTGGGAAGATCCCCCCGGAGGAGGGCATGGCAACCCACTCCAGTATTCTTGCCTGCAGAATCCCATGGACAGAGGAGCCTGGCGGGCTACCGTCCAGTTGCAAAGCGTTGGCCACGACTGAAGTGAGTTAGTATGCATGCACACACACATGCTTGATTTTTTTTATTTTTTAATATTTATTTATTTCTTCATTTGACTGCACCAGGTCTTAGTTGTAGCATGTGGAATCTAGTTCCCTGACCAGGGATTGAACTTGGGGCCCCTGAATTGGGAGCCTGGAGTCTTAGCCACTGGACTACCAGGGAAGTCCCATACATGCTTGATTTTTAAGTGGCTTTCGAACAAGATTGAGTAGGTCAGAAATTGTCACATGCCTTTTTTAAAAAACAGCTTTGTTGAGACATAGGTCATATGCCATACAAGGCACCCATTTAAAGTGTAGGTGTTAGTGGTGTTTTGCATCTTCACGGGATTGCCCAGCTGTCACCTCTTCATATACCAGGTAGAAATTTTAATCCATTGTTGACTAATTAGGACTTGGGCTATATATTTGACCTCTGTGTTTTTCATGCTTCTCATTGATAGTAAGTAATACCTTCTTCTGAGATTGGTTATTGAGGATAAAATATGATTGAGTTTATTAAGGATATTCTTCAGGTTGAAGGTTTTCTTTCCCTTATGGTGAAAACTGCGAGGTATTTGGTGGTATGATACTGTTATGATAAAACAGACCAGTTTTTGTACTGGGCAGGAAGGAAAGAATGTGTGAGTCGTTTTTATGCTGCCATGATGTTGGTAAGTTTCTGTGCTTCCACCGATGTTTGGATTTAGGGTTTTTTAAATTGATGGCCCTGGATTGGCCTTCGGTTTGCATAACACAGTGTTCCTTACTCCTCCGTTCATTAATCCTGTTCCCTTTTACCAGATGAAGAAATGGAGTCCTAGGAAGGGCTGTAATTGGTCCTCTGATTGAAAGTCCTTTGCTTTTTGCACTGTTGTAGACCAGGGGTTCCAATACCTTGTAGTCCTCTCTATGGGGATAAAAGTGCTGATGCCTGGCTCTCACCTAGAGGTTCTGAATCAGTTGGACTTAGGTGTGGCCTGAACCCCAAGGTTTTTTGAATGCTCTCCAAGTGAGTCAAATATGCTTCTGAGGTTGCCAGCCACAGCTCCAGGCTGTTTTTCCTGCTCTTTGCTTCATTTGATCCTCTGGTGGTTCCTTGGAATAAGGAAGGAATGCAGTGAGAGCAATGTAAATCCCTAATCCCTAGTGTGTCATTTCAGAGGAAGGATATGCGGGGATCCTTACAAGTTCTTTCTTGACAAGCTCTTTCCAGTCCTGCCCTATTTCACCGTCGTGCTTAGGCATCAAGTTTATATAGTTTGTAATTATCCTAGAATATAGGTTTTATCACCAAATTGATGGAAAGCTCCTTTTGTCTCCAGTGAAGTCTCAGTGGCTTTCTTTACCAGTGTAGGTGCTTGTGGGGGAAATGTTGCAAAGAGGACTGTAACGCTGGTCTTGCAGCCTTTTTCCTGGCTAACCTAGTTGGGGGCCCACGTGTTGTCTGTGTTGGGTCACAGGGCTCTACAGATGCTGTTTAGCATATAGAGAGCTGGGGGTGAGGAGAGGGGTGGGAAGTGCTGAAAGCCGGTGTGCAGAGTAAGAAGATCGAGCCAGTCTTGTTGGATATCAGATTCTTTGGTAAGATTGCTGGAGGAACTCTTGACTCCTCCCGCCTCTTTGACCTTTTGTCCTATGAGCAGCCTCTGCTTTTGTTAGGTTACAGGGAAGCATGCCGTCCTGTGTTCCTCACTGTCTGTGAGGTTTAGGTCTGCTGAGCATGGTCCGTTCCCACTCCCCCTGCCTGGCATTTGCCGCCTCATAAGCACCTATCCTTCCCACCATGTTTTCTTGGATGCCTTTGGGTGGGTCTTGGAACAGAGGCATGTGTGAGCCTGCTGGTGTTCTTGCTTCTTGGGCGTAAAGAGGACATGCCCTTGTTATAGTGATGTAATTCCCTTGGCACAGTACTTAATAGCAACTGAGCAAACGCTGTTTTCCATGCCCATTTGACCAGACCCTCTTGTTGGGTCAAGTCGATCCCATCAATGGTGGCTCTGGTCTCCTAGCTCAGAATTATCCCCAGTGACTAACTTGTAGAGTGGTGGTCTGGTGTGTTGGTTGGAAACGTTTAAAAGATAGAGCACGCATGCTTACCATTTCCTTTGGGAATTTACTGTGTAGTTGCGTGAGTGAAAATGGGCCTGGATGGTTCCTTTTGACTTTAGGTGCTGACAGCATAGCAAAGTTGGCAGTGTTGAAATTCTTAGCAATTCAACCTAAGTAAACCACTCTATTTAATGACTGTTATTAGGCTAGTAGCTTTGTCTTGACTTCCGCATGTAGTCACAGTTTCCACATGTTTTCCCTGAAAACTGTTGACTTGATATGAAAGTCAGATATTTCAAGATCCACTTACTATTTTATGGTAAAATATCTTTTGCATAAGACAGCATAATTTGTAAGAAAATTGTCTGAGTAAGTGTAGGGGAAGAGAAAGTTTTTCCTCAGTTCTCTTAGGGTTCCTGGCTGGAACTGAAAATTAAAATGACAAGGACAGATGAACAAAAGAAGAGCGTACACATTTTGTGGAATTTTTGTGTGAACCTGAGAACCCACATGAGAAGTGAAAGTGACCAGAGCGCAAAGCTTTAAAATCCTTTGGACAGTGAAAAATAAATTTGTAAAGAGGTGACAAGACAAAGGGGTTTGCACTAGGGGTAGTAAATGGTGAAGAAGTAACTGGGAAGATAAGGGTGAGTTTAACAAGGTCTGTGTGTGTGCGTTTCTCAGCCCTAACTTGCCCATCTTTGGTGAGAAGGTTGTCTTCCGTCCTCCTGGTACAGGGATGGTACTCTCTGCAGGGGAGTTTATGACCTGTTTCAGGAAAGAAGGTGGGGTTGGGAGGAAGGTCAGAGTGACTTTCCCCTTTCTGATGTTTTCTTAAACTCCTTCAGCTTGAGCTGCTGAATGGACCACATTTTGAGGACGCACGTCCTGAACCTTGTCATGGGTCTGATTTGAATGGGGTTTTTAGACCTAAGTGCACAGTAGTTTTTCTGAGTTGGACATGATTTGTATCTGTCCGACCCTGGGCACGGGTGTAGTCCGAGATGCAGAGAACCCCCAGTTGCTCAGTCAGCACCACTGTCACAATTGGGAAAAGCTTCAAGAACTTTTTTTAATCAGTAGCTCTGGTTGAGCGAGAGAGCTTTGGACTGGAAGGCAGGAAAACCCAGGTTACCAGTCTGGGGCGTCCACTGATGGGGAGAACATAAAGTCTGACTTCTCTGGTGCTCAGTGTCCCCCCTGGGGAAAATAAGGCCTGTGATGAGCAAATGAAACGTAATGTGGGAAAGCGTGTGAGGACTCTGAACTGCTGTTGAACTGTCCAGTGATATCTACGGGAGACTGTGGGGCATTTCCACCAAACCGAAAACTGGGGACGTATTAATAGATATTACTTGGGTCTTCCCAGCTGGTTCAGTGGTAAAGAATCCACCTGCCAATGCAAAAGACCCAGGTTCAATCCTTGGGTCGGGAAGATACCCTGGAGAAGGAAATGGCAACCCATTATAGTATTCTTGCCTGGGAAATCCCATGGACAGAAGACCTGGTGGATTACAGTCCATGGGGTCGGAAAGAGTCAGACGCGACTGAGTGAGCACACGCACGGATATTATTTGACCTACTTGAACAGAAGATGCTGTGCTTCCTGAAGCTCGTGATCTACTAAGCAGTCATCTAGTAATGGCTAGGCAGTCTGTCTCTTCAATAACCAAATTCTCTTTAGTGGTCTTCTTGGAGCCTGGCGATGGGAAGTTTATGGTCCAAGGATGAAGAGCATTGGTTTTACGCAGGAGCTTGTTAGAACTGCAGCACCTGTACACTAATCCCAGGACAAAGACTCTATGGCTTCAGGATCCGCATTTTAAATAGCTCCCAGGGGTACTGTATGTGCATTAAAGTTCCGAGAATATTGGTCTGGAACTCTTGTCACTGTGTTATTAAATGTAGCTGCCTTTCTAAACTAAGGGTACAGTGTCTTTCTATTTGGTTGTAAGTCAATTCAATTTTTGCAGAATTAAATCCATGGTGATAAAACCCAGTATAAAATTTTTGGTTCAGATTCCACCGGTGCCAGTGTATTATTTTAGAACATGTCTCTGAATTACTATTTAAAGGTTATCAGTCAAGGCACCCCACTCCAGTACTCTTGCCTGGAAAATCCCATGGATGGAGGAGCCTGGTAGGTTACAGTCCGTGGGGTCGCCAAGATTCGGACACGACTGAACGACTTCACTTTCACTTTCCAGTTTCATTCATTGGAGAAGGAAATGGCAACCCACTCCAGTGTTCTTGCCTGGAGAATCCCAGGGACTGGGGAGCCTGGTGGGCTGCCATCTATGGGGTCACTCAGAGTCGGACACGACTGACGCGACTTAGCAGCAGCAGAAGTCAATCAGTCAGTGAAAGCCACTTAGTGGTGTCCGACTCTTCTCAACCCCGTGGACTGTAGCTCACCAGGCTCCTCTGTCCATGGGATTTCCCAGGCAAGAGTACTGGAGTGGATTGCCATATCCTCCCCCGGGAGATCTTCCCAACCCAGGGATTGAAACCAGGTCTTCTACATTGGATTCTTGAGCCATCTGAGCCACCAGGGAAGCCTATTTAAGGGTTATGCTGCTGCAGTTGCTAAGTTACGTCAGTCGTGTCCGGCTCTGTGCGACCCCATAGACGGCAGCCCACCAGGCTCCTCTGTCCCTGGGATTCTCCAGGCAAGAACACTGGAGTGGGTTGCCATTTCCTTCTCCAATGCATGAAAGTGGAAAGTGAAAGGAAAGCCGCTCAGTCGTGTCCGACTCCTAGCGACCCCATGGACTGCAGCCCACCAGGCTCCTGTGTCCATGGGATTTTCCAGGCAAGAGTACTAGAGTGGGGTGCCATTGCCTTCTCCAATTTAAGGGTTATAAACTTCTCCATTTCTTTGCTGCCTACTTGTACTTAAAGTCCTTGAAAATAAACTGTGCCCGTTCTATTTTTTGACATTCTCTTCTAAGAGCCACCAGTGATCTCTGTTCTGAAACTGTTGGCATGCCCTGCTTTATCTGTGACCTGCTCCTTCCTTCCTGGGACGCCTTTTGTCAGCTTTCATGGCGTGCCCTCTCCTGGGTGGCCCCTTAGCTTACGCTGGTCCCTTATCCTTGGCCAGCTTCTTTTTGTCCTTCTGCTCCCCTTGACTCCCCCACTCTGAAATGCTGGTGTCCCCCAGGCCTCCACCTGAGATCCTCTGCCTTCTGACCGCTGGGGCTCCACAGCAGCTCTCTGAAGCACCAGCCTTGTGTTTTTGGCTTTTTTTTGGAAATCTCAACTTGTCTGTCTCAGAGATATTCCAGACTCTGTTTATTAGAGTTGGATTCATTTTCTAGATCACTCCTCAACTTTAGCTGCAGTTTAACTTTCCTGCCAGTTAAAATTTCTGCTCAGTTCACTCAGTACCTTTGTGGGCAGCCAGGAGAGACACCACTGGTGGGAACCTGGACACAGGCAAAGAGATGGGTCACTTCGACCTTTCTGGGTCCCTGGGGCAGGTGTGTCTTATCTCCTGCATGTTTTGGCTTCAGGTCCTCATTCTTTTTAGCTCCAGCACTGCCAGAACTCTTAGCTGGTTTTGCCTTTGGTCTCTTCCCTTCACTTTCCTCTCCACTCTGGAGTGCCTAAAACTGTCAAGGACGTTTCTAAAATTGGCTCTTGTATCCATGTTAAGAGCAGTCCTGTGTTCCTGGGTACAGCCCTTGACAGTCTCTAAAAAAAGCATTCAAGTGTGTTATTGATTGCAGCTATACGCCACCTCACGAAGATCATGGCATCTGGTCTCATCACTTCATGGCAAATAGATGGGGAAACAGTGGAAACAGTGTCA
>SJYA01014950.1:0-10008 GCA_006410615.1 Neotragus moschatus
CTTCCCACGAGCCCTGCCTTCTCAGTCCGGCAGCAGGCATCGGCTCCCTCCTAGGTTTGGATCTCCACCAGCTGGTGAAGGTTCTGTGCTTTTAAGGGCTCCTGTGGTGGCCCTTGGCCTGCCGGTTAGTCCAAGGTGATCTCATCCTGTCCAGCGGGGGGTCAGGGTGTGGACACGGTTGATGGGCCCACCGGCCACTCCCTGTC
This sequence comes from Neotragus moschatus, assembly GCA_006410615.1. NCBI lineage: Eukaryota > Metazoa > Chordata > Mammalia > Artiodactyla > Bovidae > Neotragus > Neotragus moschatus. The sequence goes on from SJYA01014950.1 coordinate 207, forward strand.
AGACAGCAGAAGCCACAGCCAGGAGGATGTGCGGCAGTGAAGCCTCCGCTGACCCTGCCCTCCTTCAGGGCCTTCAGCGCCCACACGCACCCCTTGTTTAGGACACTGCTGGGCTCTGGTGTACAGGTCTGCCGAAGTTTATCATCTGCATTTGGCGCACACACATTTTTTCATGTAACCACTCCCACAAGTCAAGGACACAGAGCTGTCCCATCAGCCCTGTAAACCGCCCTCCTTCAGCCCTGAGGTAGGAACCCTGTGTCTCTCGTCTGTGAAGCCTAATCTCACGTTGTTATGGGAGTGGGGTTGTGCGCCTGTCACCTCCTGAGGTCGGCTGTTTGTCCTGCTCAGTGCTCCGCCCCTGAGACCCCCCAGCACGTCGCCCGTGCGACTGCCCAGTGGTGCTCCACTGTGTGGGTGTCGGGCTGTGGGCCTGCGCGCCTGTCTGAAAGCCATCTGAGCTGTGTCGTTTCTGAATTTACAGATAGAGTCACAGCGTCTGTATATACATGCCCAGGGTTTTGTGTGCACCTGACCTTCTCCGCCACAGATACGCAGGCGGGCATCGGTGCGCCATCTGCCGAGTGTTTTCAGCGCGTAAGACACAGCCAGGCTGCTTTCCCGGGTGGCTGTAGCATCTTACCTTCCTGATGGCCGTGTGTGGGTAACCCAGGCTCCGCACATGCCTCCCGTGCCCGGCATTAGCAGTGTTTAAAAGAGAAGAATGTCAGTAAATGAAACGGCTGTTCCGGTTGATGCACACGGGCTCGCGGTGCAGTGTGGACCCCAGTCGCCAACGACGCTGCGTGTTTTCTCACGCACTGATGCTGCGTGTTTTCTCACATGCTCTTCGTACTCTGTATGCGCGCGCCCCAGTCGCTGACGACGCTGCGCCTTTTCTCGCGCGCTCCTCAGCGTCTGTAGATGCCTGTTGGCAAGGCGTCCATTTAAGTCTTCTGTCTGTTTCCTAACTGGATGGTCGATGTTTTCACCGCTCAGTTTACAGAGGCCTCTGCATGCTGGCCTTTATCAGGTGCGTGATTTGTGAACAGTCCTCTCACCACCGTCTTTCGGAACAAAGCTTTTAGACTTTGATAAAGTCCAGCTTATGAGTTTTTTCTTTTATGGATCATGCTTTGATGTCATATTGAAGAACTCTTCAGCTAACCCTCGGTCATGAAGACTTTTCTCCTGTATTTTCGTCTAAGAGGTTTATGGCTCTGCGTTTCAATTCAGATGTGTAATCTGTTTTCAGGTGTTTTTTGCGTAATGAGTGAGATTTGGCCCGAGCTCCGTTTCTGTGCTCTAACCCCGATCTTGCGGATCCCACGGGCCCAGTGGCCGGTCTCCTGGCGCCAGCGTCGCAGCACTGCAGGGGGTGCGGAAGCCTCCCTCCCCGTCATGAAGTTACTCACGGGCATGCTGAGAGCTGCCTCAGTGCTGCGGTGTTCACTCTCGTGACCCTAACCCTGAGGAGCAGCTCTCCCCTCCCGTCCGTTCCCTCCCGCGCTTCGGCCCCGATGCCCCAGCCTCCCCTCAGCGCCTCTCCCTGCCTTCCTCACGCCCTTCCCCTCGCCCCTTCCTCTGCACAGGACTTCCTTCCTTAAGACAGACTCCCTCTGACAGAGCGGATGTGCAGGAACAGGGTCTTCCCAGCCTCCTTCCCCGATCGGGTCTGTTTCTGCTTCGTTCCGAAGGCCCTTTGATGCCAGCGTCAAGGTTCACAGCTTCTTTCCTCTCAGCATTTGGGGGACGTGCCACTGCTTCCTGCCCCCTGGTTTCTGGTGAGAACCCACTGTTGCTTCAGTCATTCTCCTGAAGGTAGCATGCTGTTTATCTGTGGCTACTTTCAAAATTCTTCTCTGTCTTTAGTCTTCAAAAACTTGGTTGTGATTTGTCTGGGAGTGGATTTCCTTAGGTTCACCTGGCTTCAGATTGATTCAGCTTCTTGAGTCTGTAGGGTATTTTCCCACCAATTTTGCCAAATTTTAAATCATTATTTCTGCAATATTTCTGAGTCACACACGTTCTTCTTTCCTTCTGGGACTGTATTTTTTTGTTTTTTGTGTTTATTCCCCAGTTTTCATTCTAAACCATTCTTTTTAAAGTTACAATTTTAAAACTTTCTCATGTAAAGATATGAATAAAGTTTATGACATCCAAGCTTTTTCTGAAGGAATAACTTGAAGTAATTCCAGCAAAAGTGGTAATGAACCTGATAAAATATTAATGGGCTAAAATGTCAGTGCTTGTTTACTGGGTAAGGTAATTCACACAAAACGTGTACACACACATGCCCACCATGCACACACAGACACGTGTGTAATCCATATAAAACGTGTACACACACACGCCACCATGCACACACAGAGACATGTATGTAACTCACATAAAATGTGTATACACACACCCACCACGCCACACACAGACAGACGTGTGTAACTCATATAAAACGTGTATACACACACATGCCCACCATGCACACACAGACATGTGTGTAACTCACATAAAATGTGTATACACACGCCCACCACGCCATACACAGACATACGTGTGTAACTCATATAAAACATGTATACACACACGCCACCACGCACACAGACACACATGTGTAACCCATATAAAACGTGTACACACGTGTGTAACTCATATAAAACGTGTATATACACACACACACACCATGCACACACAGACACGTGTGTAACCACTTCTCCACCTTCTGATGTCACCAGTGAGATCTGATGGATTGTAGTCCTTCCTGTTCCTGTACTTTCCGCAGCAGACTTGCTTTAAGCTGGTTGTACTCCCCGTTGGTTTCCCGACTGTAATGTCCTGGAAGAGGGGGTGTCCTGTTCACTTTGGTAAACCTAGTCTCTATTGTGGTGCTTGGTGAGTTGGACATCGGCAAGGGTTTGTTACATTGGGTTAAAACGTCGAAAACAGATGCATCTGGAGAGACACGTCAGCTGCTGTACTGGGTCCTCTGGTCTCGTTTAGCTCTGTAGAGGTGTCCATCCTGGGGGCTGAGGGCTGGCCCCCACAGTGGCCTTGGCCGTGCGACCCGCTGCCCTGGAGCGTGGTGTCTGGCGGGCCGTGCATGGGAGTTGCTGTGGCCCAGGAGGGCCTTGGCAGGAGCCCGGGTGTGCAACGTCCAAGGTGCGTCCCATCTCTGGGGAGTGAAGCCCGAGGCGGGGAGCCTGGGTGTGCGGCGTCCGAGGCGCGTCCCATCTCTGGGGAGTGAAGCCCGAGGCGGGGAGGCCTGTGACGCACTTGACATGTTACCTGGGACTCAGTCTCCATCTTTTCTCCTTTTCTTTTCAGCTTGTATCTCAGGAGCTGGAGAATCTCCCTCTGGCTGATTCAGGTATTGGGCACCTCAGAGGTGCTCGTCTCGGCAGATCTTTNTCTGGGGAGTGAAGCCCGAGGCGGGGAGGCCTGTGACGCACTTGACATGTTACCTGGGACTCAGTCTCCATCTTTTCTCCTTTTCTTTTCAGCTTGTATCTCAGGAGCTGGAGAATCTCCCTCTGGCTGATTCAGGTATTGGGCACCTCAGAGGTGCTCGTCTCGGCAGATCTTTCCAGAGCGGTCGAGCACAGAGGTGGCTGGGAACCGCACGTCCCAGCAGATCGGGGGTAGGGGTGCAGGGTGTGGGGTCTTAGTTCTCGCTTGGTCAGGGTGAGGGCTGTGCTTTTCCAGCAGACATGGGCTTCTCTGGTTGGGGTCACCCTGTCTGGCAGGTGGAGGGGCTTGGTTCTCTGAGCGGTGAGTGGCCCACAGGCGGGAGGCCCCCGGGCCCACGGCTCTGGGGCGGCAGACGGGGGGTGACTGGCCTTGGCTTGCCGGCTCATGGCCCACGAGCCCCCTCACCAGCCGGACTCGTGAGCGAAAGCCAGGGGTGCAGGGCACGTGGGAAGCAGTCTTGCTGTTTTCTCTTTGCAGTCGGCTACCTTGGGGATTTGCCAGATAGATTTTCCTCGGTTCACTTTTTTTTTTTTTTTTTTAATGAAAAGCTTTCCTGGCAGCTGTCAGAATGCCATGTCCAGGGCACTGAGAGTTACCAAAGAGGGCCCAGCCTCCGTCCTGTCAGCCGTCTGCAGTCTCACGTCTGTGCCCCCGCGGGTGAGGCAAGGCCACTCCCCAGGCTGGGGCTCCACTGTCTGCGCCTCTTCCCTGCTGGTCAGCACCGCTGGGAGGCTGGGCCAAGCTGCGGCTGCCCAGCAGGCTCAGGCCCGTCCCTGGCATGCTCGCCTCCCCACCTGCAGATGGCCTGGGGGCCTGGCACAGGGTCAGGGGGCTGGACCTGGGGTGGCGGCCGAGGGCAGGGTTCCCGTGTGCCACCCTGGGCGGCCTGGCGCAGGGACCCTCTCCCCTCTGCTTGCATGCATCACGAGGCCCTCTGTCTGGGGGGTCGGGGATGAGCTGCCTTCCTGTTCTGCGGACGGGTGCCCTGGGGCTTGACGCCAGCCCCTCTCCTGCTCCGGCTCTGCCGCGGGAGTGTGTCGCCAGAGACCCATTGGTCTCACAGAGTGTCCGCTGCCCTCGACCCCGTGGCCTGCCTTTCATCACATTCGTTAGCTGCACCGGCTGCGCGTCTACCCTGCGTGTGTTTTCTAAGAGGAAATAAGTGGAGGCACGTGAAGTGGTAGCATGTCTGTGCGGGCCCGGTGAGCTCGGAGACCAGTCACCATGGCAACCTGGTGGCCTTCACACCTCGGCAGAGAGGAGGACGGCCTCTCCTCTGCCCACATGACAGCTCGGCTGTNCGGCTGCGCGTCTACCCTGCGTGTGTTTTCTAAGAGGAAATAAGTGGAGGCACGTGAAGTGGTAGCATGTCTGTGCGGGCCCGGTGAGCTCGGAGACCAGTCACCATGGCAACCTGGTGGCCTTCACACCTCGGCAGAAAGGAGGACGGCCTCTCCTCTGCCCACATGACAGCTCGGCTGTGGCTGCCCGAGCCTGGGCGGCGGCCTGGAGCCCCGCTGGCTGGGGCGGGGTGGGGGGCGCAGACGCAGCCTGGCCTGCGCCCCGCCTCCCCGGGTCTGAGCCCGCTCTCCAGGATGGCGTGGCGTCATCTGTGGGCCTCGGGAGGCCTCTGAGAGCAGACTGCGCTGCCGGCCGCAGGGCTGTGTCTGCTCCGGGGCCTCTGGGGAGGTGGGGCAGGTGCACGGATGGGGTTTTAAGGTTGGGTCTGGCAGGTCAGCCTGCAGCTGCTGGTGTGGTCCAGGCAGCTCCAGCATCTGTCCNGGGAGGCCTCTGAGAGCAGACTGCGCTGCCGGCCGCAGGGCTGTGTCTGCTCCGGGGCCTCTGGGGAGGTGGGGCAGGTGCACGGATGGGGTTTTAAGGTTGGGTCTGGCAGGTCAGCCTGCAGCTGCTGGTGTGGTCCAGGCAGCTCCAGCATCTGTCCTTGTGTCTGTTTCTGCTGGCTCTGCCCTTCCTGCAGGGCCGGCCTGTCCTCTGAGTCCCTCAGCACATCATAACAGGAGCGGGGCTGCAGGCTCTTCCCAGAGCGCCTGCAGACCAGCTGGGTTCCGGGTCCTGGACTCCTGACTCCTCATCCATGGGCGGCGTGTGGCTCTCCTGTCCCTCAGGCTCTGCGTTGTGTGGGGCGGTTCCAGCTTCAGTGGGCAGCAGGGCTGGAGTGGCGCGACCAGGAGCACCAGGACACGCTCAGCTGCAGGCCCTTCCCGTGACGAGGCCGCGCAGGCGGGGCTGTGACGGCGGCCCGCCTCATGGTTGCAGGCGGCAGCGCTGACCGTGCTGTCCAGTCTGTGCTCCTCAGCCCTTGCTGCCGAGTGGCCTGAGATCACGATGGCCGCCCCTGACCGAGGCCTCTGGGGTGTCTGCATCACAGGGGTGTCCGTGTGTGTATGAGAGCGCCTGCCTGTGGGTGTGTGCCCATGGCCCCAGCGCCCCACACGGGGAACCCCGGATTGCAGTTCAGGCCCAGAGCGTGTTCATGTTCCCGGGGCTGCGGGCCTGGCTCCAACTCTGAGTCTGGAGGGGCTCCTTGCCGAGCAGGAGCCATGGGTCCAGCCAGTGGGAGGCGCCTGCCCGGTCAGCTCCTGGGCTTCCTCCATCACAGCAGGCCGTGTGGCTCAGGGGAAGGAGCCAGCTTGGAGGCCGGCCTGGGTTCTGATCCCAGCCCTGTCCCTCACCAGCCATGTTGTTGGGGTGGCAGGCGCCCGGGAGGCCCTGCGGTCCTGTTTCCACGAGGACCTCTTCTCCAGGGAGCTGCCTGCCCTCTGCTGGAGGCTTTTATTCTGACGAGCTGGCCACCTTCTCAGCTGGCCAAGGGCTGTAAACGCAAGTGAGCCGTGTTCATGTAAGCGTAGGGTTGGCACAGAGCTCTCCCCAGGTGCAAGCTCTCCGCAGGTGTGAGCATGCCTGGCTGAGACCTGGGTCAGCTGTGCATTGCGAGGCCAGCCTGGCCAGCGGGGCCTACAGAGGACGCAGGCCGCCCCCCCCCCGCCCTGGGGCCTCCCTCCCCAGCGCGCCGTGCTCCCCAGCGCGCCGTGCTCCCCAGCGCGCCGTGCTTCCTGCGCTTGCCCCTTGTGCTCCTGGTGCTGTCTCCTTGTCTGCAGGGGCCACTGCTCACGGCCAGGCTGCGTGTGGACACTCANCCCCCCCCCCGCCCTGGGGCCTCCCTCCCCAGCGCGCCGTGCTCCCCAGCGCGCCGTGCTCCCCAGCGCGCTGTGCTTCCTGCGCTTGCCCCTTGTGCTCCTGGTGCTGTCTCCTTGTCTGCAGGGGCCACTGCTCACGGCCAGGCTGCGTGTGGACACTCAGTTGTTTCCAGTTTGGGTCCCTAATGGGTGACGTAGGAATGAGTGTTTCCCTACCTGTGCTTTGTGGCTGTAAGTGCTGTTTTCTGGTGCTTTCCCCAAAGTGGGGTTGCCACCCAGTCCTTTCAAGGGCTTGCGTGGATCTCCAGTCCCTCCAGCAGCGTGTGAGGTCCTGTTCTCCGGTCTTTACCCCCCTTTCTTTTTTTAAAGTCAGATGTTTTATTCTGGAAAGAACGCACGCACACGGTTCAGAACATCAACCTGGGGGTGAGCGCAGGAGCAGACCTGCTACGGACCGTCGCGAGCCAGTTCTCCCGCTCCTTAGTGCCAGATGCTGCTGCTGGGGCTCTTCTGCCGGGAAGCGCAGTGGTGGTCTGCATTGGCTGACTTAGGAGGCTGAGCACCTTTTCAAATGTTTATTGTCCGTTTAAATAGCCTCTTCTGTGAAATGTCAGTTCAGATCTTTTACCTATTTAGGAAAAGATTGGGTTGTCTTTTTCTATCAGTTTGTAGGCGTTCTTTATACGTTTTGAATCCAGCCTTTGTTGAACCACGTAGCGTGCCTCTCCTCTCCCAGCCTGGGACCTGCCTCTTTACTCTCGGAGTAATCTCTTTTGTTAAGTCCCATTTGTCAGATTTTTCTTCTGCATTTATTTCTTTTTGTTTTCTGTCTAGAACATCTTTGCTTATATTGGGTCATGAAGATATTTTTCATTTTTTGTTTTCTTTTAGAAGCACTTAAAAAATGCCAGGTTACTGTAGACATAATTCACGTAAAATTCACCCTTTTAAGGCATGCAGATTATTGTTCTTAGCAAACAGCATTCATAGAACTTTGGAGTAATCATCACTGGTTCTGGAACATTTCACACCATCCCCCCAACCATTACCGGTAGCAATAATGCCCTATTCCCCCAACCCCCATCCCTAGAAACCATTGATCTACGTTCTGTATCTGTGGATTTCCCTGTTCTGGACATGTCATGTAAATAGAATCATGTAATATGTGGTCTTATGTCTGGCTACGTAACTTGAGCATAATATATTCAGGTTCGTCTATACTGGAGCTTGTATTGGTGTTTCATCCCTCTTTATGGCCAAGCAGTGTCCACTGTGTGGATAGACCACTGTTATTTCTCTGGTCATCAGCTGATAATATTTGGATGGTTTCCATAGTCTGGTTACCCTGGATAATGCTTACAAAAATATCCATAAATGGGTTCTTGTTGGACACACGTTTTTGGTGACTTACCTTTCTCCTCTTGGGACTCTACCATACTGTTCCCATTTCAGCTCTTCTCCAGCATCTGGGTGTGGCTTGCTGTGCCCTGGTCGGCCCTTGTTACTGTCTGAACTCTTGACTGTAGCTGCTCTGGTGGGTGTGTGTGGCAGCTCTTTGTATATCAAGGGCTTATTGGCCATTTGTGTATGTTCTTTGAAGGAAATGGCACCCACACCAGTATTCTTGCCTGGAAAATCCCATGGCAGAGGAGCCTGTAGGCCACAGTCCACGGGGTCGCAAACAGGCGGACATGACTGAGCGACTTCACTTTTACTTTGAAAGAAGTCTATTCAGATCGTTTGCCCTTTTTCTGTGTGAGTTATAGTTCTTTCTGTGCTCTGCACACAAGGCCCTTATGAGATGATGATTTGCAGGTGTTTCCACACACTCCGTGCCTGTCTTTTCTTTTTCTTGGTGATGTCCTTAGAAACTAAAAGGTTTTAAGTTCTGGTGAAGCTCAGCCGACCTATTTTCCCTTTGATCGTGGTTTTGGTGTCATACCTGAGGGTCTGTTGCCAAACTAAAAACCATGAAGACGTGCCCCTATATCTCTTCTGAGAGCGTTAAAGCCCTAACTCTCAAAGGCAGGTCTTTGCTCCATTTTAGCTTTCCTGTGTGGTGTGAGGTAGGAGCCCAGCTTCCTTCTTTTGCTTGTGGATGTCCCGTTGTGTTGGCATCATCCTGTCCCTCTGAAGGACTGTTACTTCTGTGTCATGTGAACTTGGCACCCTTGTTGAAATCAGCTGACTATAGAGATAAACCTTTATTTCTGGGCTCTGAGTCCTCCGGTTGGTTTATATGCCTTCATATCACCACAGTCTTACCACTGAGCTTGTGGAGAGTTCTGAAGTCAAGAGGTGTGAATCCTCTGACTTGTTTCTTTCTCTTTTGACTCTTTGGGAGTCCTTGAGATTCTATGTGAATTTTAGGGCATAGCTGAGGTTTTGATAGGGATTCTGCTGATGCTGCGTTTCAGCTTTTAAAAGTCTTTCTCATGAGGTCTCTAATCTAGCGTGAATTAAAGCTTGTAAAAGGTGCAGGTAGGGATATACATTTATCCGAAAGCTGCTTCTTCCCTCTTGGGGTGCAGGAGGCCCTCTGTCGCTCAGCGGTTGGCTGTGCCACGACTGTCCGGACTCTGCTCAGTCACTTTCTTTCCTTGGGCCTGTAGTGCCCCTACTGTTGTGGCCGTATGGTCGGTCTGACCGTATTGTGTATCAGTCTTCCAGCTTTGTTGTTTTCAGCGTTGTTCGGCTTTCCTAGCCTCTGTGCGTTTCTGTATCAATGTTAGAACCGGCTTGTCAGGCTAACATCTGCAGGTTACCTTGGAGAGAGCTGCGGCCAGACTGCTCTCGAGTCTCCAGTCTCCGCCCTCTCTCCCTGTCTCTCTCCCTGTCTCTGTGTCTAGGCCTGCTCAGAAACGCGCTGTAGATTTCTGTGCAGCAACACCAGACCTTTTTTGTTAGATATATCTTAAAAAATCACTGGGTATCTTATATTTTTGGATGCTAATGAAAATGGTGTTGCTTTTCTTTTCGTTTATTTTTTTAAGTGTATTCCTAATACATAGAAACACGATTAACTCTTGCATGTTGGCCTTGTATCCTGTGACTTTGATAGACTCACTGACCATTGTACTGTTGTGAGTTTCTCTGCTGAAGTCCAGTTTCCTTAGGGTCCCTGCGTGCAGTCATGTCATCTGAGTATCATGGCAGTTCACGTTCTCCTTTCAAGTTCC
>SJYA01014954.1:0-16613 GCA_006410615.1 Neotragus moschatus
CAAATCAAAACCACAATGAGGTACCATTTCATGCCAGTCAGAATGGCTGCGATCCAAAAGTCTACAAGTAATTAATGCTGGAGAGGATGTGGAGAAAAGGGAACCCTCTTACACTGTTGGTGTGACTGCAAACTAGTAGAGTCACTATGAAGAACAGTGTGGAGATTCCTTCAAAAACTGTAAATAGAACTGCCTTATGACCCAGTAATCCCACTTCTGGGCATACACACCAAGGAAACCAAAATTAAAAGAGATACATGTACCCCTATGTTCATTGCAGCACTGTTTATAATAGCCAGGACATGGAAGCAACCTAGATGTCCATCAGCAAATGAATGGAAAAGAAAGCTGTGGTACATATACACAATGGAGTATTACTCAGCCACCAAAAAGAATACATTTGAATCAGTTCTAATGAGATGGATGAAACTGGAGCTGATTATACAGAGTGAAGTAAGCCAGAAAGAAAAACACCAATACAGTATACTAACACATATATATATGGAATTTAGAAAGATGGTAACAATAACCCTGTATGAAAGACAGCAAGAGAAACAGATACATAGAACAGTCTTTTGGACTCTGTAGGTGAGGGTGAGGGTGTGGTGATTTGGGAGAATGGCATTGAAACATGTATATTATCATATGTGAAATGAATTGCCAGTCCAGGTTCAAGGCATGATACAGGATGCTTGGGGCTGGTGCACTGGGATGACCCAGAGGAAGGGGATAGGAAGGGAGGTGGGAGGGGGGTTCAGGATGGGGAACACATGTACACCCATGGCAGATTCATGTCAATGTATGGCAAAACCAATACAATATTTTAAAGTAATTAGCCTCCAATTAAAATAAATAAATTTATATTAAAAAAGAGAAGAAACAAATATCCTACATAAATGCTAAATATGGAATCTAGAAAAATGGTACTGATGAACATATTTGCAGAGCAGGAATAGAGACACAGAGAACAGACTTGTGGACACAGTGAGGGAAGGAGAGGGTAGAACAAATTGATAGCATAGCACCTAAATATTAACACAAACATTCAGTTCAGTTCAGTTCAGTTGCTCAGTTGTGTCCAACTCGTTGCGACCCCATGAATCGCAGCACACCAGGCCTCCCTGTCCATCACCAACTCCTGGAGTCTACCCAAACCCATGTCCATCAAGGCGGTGATGCCATCCAGCCATCTCATCCTCTGTCATCCCCTTCTCCTCCTGCCCGCAATCCTTCCCGGCATCAGAGTCTTTTCCAATGGGTCAGTTCTTCGCACGAGGTGGCCAAAGTATTGGAGTTTCAGCATCTTCATCAATCTTTCCAATGAACACCCAGGACTGATCTCCTTTAGAATGGACTGGTTGGATCTTCTTGAACCATATGTAAAACAGATAGCTAATAGGAAGGTAACATATAACACAGGGAGCTCAACCCAGTGTTCTGTGACAACCTAGAGATGTGGGATGGGGTAGGAGGTCGATTCAAGAGAGAGAGAGGACATATGCATACTTATGGCTCATTTACTTTGTTGTATGGCAGAAAACAACACAAAATTGTAAAGCAATTATCCTCCAATTAAAAAAAAACTGTTAATTAAAAAAAAAAAAAAAACAAGCTCCAGGATTGGAATCTCAACTTTATAGTGCTCTCTTAAAATCATAAAATTGGGAGACTATCAGAATAATCAGGGTATTTAAAAAATCATCTAATATTTCAACTTCTTAGTGAATGAAAATAAAAAGCACTCTCTCATTAAATATGTTTTCGAAATCATGCATGCCATATCATCCTCTGAAATTCTCAGAAATATTTTGCTGTATTAGAAGTTTTATGAAAATCTCCAATAAAAAAGCTTTCTCACTTTGTTTAACCTAATCTTCTCCCTTTTGTTTTTTTTTACTTGCTTAATGCCATATTTCACCATCCTATGAGGATACATTTGGAGAAGTGCTAACCCTGTCTAACGCTTTTCTGAAATTTGCATCCAAGGAAACATTCTTTCTCACTGCTACTGCATTCTTCCAAAATGCCGAAGAGATGTCTGGTTCCTCCTGCCTCGTGGCAGAACAAGACAGACTGTCTTATTAGAACATTTCATGTCTGAGTAGGTAGAACAAAGTGTCACCAGTCTGAAATGCATGCCTCTCTCATTCTCTAAATCCTTATCCAGAGTTGGTTGGCTAAGAATCATGGATACTGGTAATATTGTTTGTTTGGTTTAGTTTTTTTTTTTTTTAATTGTTTTTCATCCAGTAAACTTTTTCATCCCTTCCCTCTGGGAACAGAACCTGCTCTCTTCCACTGTAGATTCAGTTCTTGGCTCATCATGTTCTCTTTTCTTGGCAGCTGTGATGGGTCCAGAGACAAGCACATCACAAAACTGGGCTAATTAGGATCCTTTTGCAAGATTAACACATGAACTTTGGAAAAGAGCAACTCTCTCTTTCTACAGAATTCATTAAACTAGGAAGATGTGATATCTCTGGCTGCCAGTCAACTTCTGCTCCGGCACAGGAAAAAAGCTATGAAGCTGAGCAGAAATAAGCAGTGGAAACAAAAAGAGCAGGGTCAAGTTGGATTCCTTGTTCTCATGCTTGAGAATCTGAGTTTCAAAATACGCTGTGACAAACAGACACATGCTTCCCAAAATATTATCCATAAATAATTTCTCTTAAAGATCATTTAAATAAACCTATCATTAAAGACACTCTTTTTTACAAGACTCAAATTATCAGTGCATAACTCTGATTATGAACAAAGCTCTTGTATACAGAATAAAATTTAAATGTAAATAACATCTTGGGTAAATTATTTTTGCATTATTCTTATTTTAGCAATTAAAGGGACTTTATTTTCAAACCTTAAAAACAGGCAAAGGCTTCTCCTTAATTATTTTATATTCTATTATTTGCATTTGGTAGTCTTAGGTAATTATTAAAAATTGTAGTTGTGATCAACCTCAAAAATAGCAGAGTCAGTGTATTTCCCTGTGGAAACCCCAGCACTTTTCGTTCTGGTGTGTTTGGTAGGGAGGGAACATGAGAAATAGTGTTCTTTATTCTGACTTCTTTACAACATTCTTCATTAAACACTCTGTACAAGACATAGAAAAAAGTGTCCCCTTGCTCTCTATTTCTTTCTTGTTTAGCAGAAGTCATCCTCAAAGATGTTATCAACTGAACAGAATGTTTAGTGTCTGGAGCCTTAGATCAGTGAGTCAAGCATTGCTACAATGAAAATCAAAATGCCATGCTGGCTTCCATTCCTAGAGCTAGCTCCACTCGGATAGCATTTAAGAAGATAAGTGGCACAACGCCATGACATGTATGCTCACGACCTGATGGATGTGCCCAGAGATGTGTTTAGTTCTTGGGTTCTTTCCCACATGGCACCTCCTGCTGCAATTTATTGACACCAGATGCTCTTTTGTATAAGAAAGACTTGTAGTAATGTCTATTTAAAGTTAAATGCAGTAATTGAAGCCAGAGCATCGTACTTTGAATGAAGTAAATCAAAGCACATCACAGTCATAAAAATGCAGACTAGGGAAAGCATGAATGGGAGAGAAATCCATTATACAAAGAAAACCAGACTAATAGAGACCAAAAAGCTCTGATTAAAATTTATCATCTCACACTGCACTGATAGAAATCGATTGGTAACTGGTTGGGTCTCTGACGCCAGAATTAGTGAGCAAGCCTCACTATATAAATTAGGCAGGAATCTTTTGTCATAATGACCTCCTTCTCCACAACAGCTCATGGAAATCAATTCTCCACTTGAATCGCCATAGAGATCAGATGCAGAAACTCTAGTTAATGATAAGAGACATGGACCTGACGAACATAATACTTTAGACAGAGGTTTTAACAAATCAAGGCTCAACTAATGATTGACGGTAGGAAATGAAGACATCTTGTAAAGTCTGATTTAAAAGAAAGCTAAAACAGGAAGGACAGTGTGATTAGAAAAGCTCAAAGCCAACCATGAGCCATGAGCATTAATAAATACATATTTTAATAGATACACGTCTGGCAGACAGTAGAGCTTAGAATGGTTGAAAAGAATTAGAACTTTCAGTACAACCCCTACTAAACTGATTCATCGGTGGCAATCAAAAACTAATAGTAATTTTAAAATACAGAAATCAAAGCTAATAAGACTAAAATACTAAGTGTAAGCAGGGCAAGAATCCCTGGTGAAGGAAATGGCAGCCCACTCCAGTATTCTTCCCTGGGAAATCCCATGGACAGAGGAGCCTGTGAGCTACAGTCCACGGGGTCACAAAAGATTCAGACATGACTTGGCAATTAAATAACAACAATGGCAGGAACATATTTTAAAGAAGTTAACCTATATTTTCCTTTTCAAAAGTTTTTCCAGGCATTTTCCCTCAATTGTTGCTATATGAAGGCTAATTCTTGACTCTGCATACATCATTTGAACAGAATGTCACAGGACATAAAGCAGACGGAGCCTGTCAGACTCTGCCTTTTGTACTCCAAAAGCTTAAAATCCTTTGGAGAAATTTTAAGGATTTAGAATAAAATATACAGGAAAAGAAAAATAAAAAGGGATGTCCCACTTCCACTTGGACTCGAAAAATAATCTGCTGGGTAGAGGGAAGAGATGGTAAAGAACTTTAAAAAGAGAAATTACAGTGTTTGAGAAAGGGGCCCAGTGCCCAGATCTCAAAACAGGATGCTCAGAGTGAGGTTGGGGAAGTTAGGAAACCATGAGGGATAGTAAAGAAAATCTGTATAATGGATCCAGCCAGAGCCCTGGGCAGACACTGGGAGTTTCCATTGCCACATCATAGAATAAAAGCTGAAGGATGATGTTCATGCCCGAAGTCTGACTCTGATGTAGACGAGAGATGCCAGCAGACTAGAAGGAACCTTGAGGACAGGAACATGGGTGGACTCAAAAGGAATCTTAATTCCTGAATGACTAAGGACTAAATAGGAAAAGGTAAGTCTCTGAGGATTCTTGCTTCAATAGATGACTCAAGGGCCAGATATGCCACAATATCTCAGTACTACACAAGCCCTTGGAAAAACCCTTTACTACTCCTGGAGAATGAAGTCTTGATATAAAAATTAGGGTGATATAGAAAAATAAATTATTCATGTATTTAAGGCTAAGGACTCATATTTATACCACTATAAAAGTATTTTAAATGTCTTTGAAGAGAAAAAAGGCCATATTCAAAACGTGTACTCAGTTGCTCAGTCATGTCTGAATCTCTGCTATGCCATGGACTATAGTGGACTGAACCCATGTCTCTTGTGTCGCCTGCATTGGCAGGTGGCTTCTGGCAACCCAGTCCAGTATTCTTGCCTGGGAAATCCTATGGACAGAGGAGCTGTCAGGCTATAGTCCATGAGGTCACAAAGAGTCAGACACAACTGAGCAACTAACACACTTCTTTACCATTAGCACTACCTGGCAAGCCCCATATTCAAAAGAGAGGGAGATACAAAATATTGAACAGAAGGAAGAATTATTGCATGAATATGAATTGGTCTAGTGCATCAAAATGTAAGATCAGCCAAGGGAAATGTGTGATCCCTGCAATGTGTGGGTTCCCACATCACTATAGACGGATGGCATCTAAAGTCTTTCACTTCCTAATGATCCTGAGACAACCTAGCTCTCAGTTTTGGACATGCTGAAACATGGCTCCACTCCATAACATAAGTCCAGGAAGATTCAAGTAGATAACCGAGGAAGGTTTTCTGGCTTCAGGGTAAAAGCAGTGTATGGATCTATGAAGAGGTGGTGGTGTGTGGCTAGTCAGCAGCAGATATAGCAGAGCATAGGGCAGAAGCAGGTGAGTCACTCAGTTGTTTACAGCATTGTGAAATTCCAAACCATAAAATAAAAGACAAAATATCACATTGCTTAGGTTTTTTGGAGAAATTACAAAATGTACTAGGAAAAAATGTGAACTTGGGACATTGTGAAGGAATTTCTCCTACCATTTTCAAGCAAAACAATAAAACACATTTATCCATTTTTGACAGAAACAATCTAGGTGTCTTTGTAAGATTTAGGATATAGATGCAAGTTTTAGAAGAAGCAGAAAAATGGACAAAGACTTAGTAAGGAAAAAACAATCATATGTGAGCCATATGATTGCAACTATAGGAATTTAGGAAAAAACACAGAAAATAACTGTGTGAACTTCAGATAAGAATTTCTGAAGCAAAATGAACACAGAATCACAAACTATTAAGAAAAATTACATAAATGTGTGTCTGTTTAATTTAAAATTTTAAAATATTTAAACTTAAAAGATAAGTGATTGATCAGGAGGCCATATTTTAAAAATATACAGCCTACAAAATATCAATCCCCAAAATTGATAAATCCGCACAAGTGCTAAAAAATGCACTCACACACACACACACACGCACACACTGAGATACCACCTCATACACTAGCAAGACTAGATACTATTAGAGTACACCAGATTAATGTTTACAGGAGGATATGCAAAAATGGTTTATGCTGGTGGAATTGAGGTTAATAAAACAACATGAAGGACAATTTGTCAGAATCTAGTATGGTTGAAAATGTATATTTTCTATGGACCAGGATTTCTGTTTCTCAATGTGTAACATAGGGAAAGCATTCATTGCAGTATTGCTTTTTAATAGAGACATATTGGAAATAACATCAATAGGGAAACAATATAAGAGGAATGTAGGAAATAATACTACAGTTTAGAAGCAAACTAGACTTCTATATCTTAAAATGATTAGGCCTCAAAAATATGATTTTTAGAAAAAAGGAAGTTGCAGATTGGTATTCCAATATGATGCATTTATGTATATACATATTTAAAAATACTTTGTTAGTCTTCAGGGTGAGGAACAAAATGGACATTATCTGAATGATTTTTACTTCTTTAAAGAAACCAAGAAAATATATCAAAATATTAACTAGGATTTTATATATGACATTGTCTTCTGTCTTAGTATTTTTATATTTTAAAAAAGAACAACAAAAAAAAGAAAATCAGGAAAGAATACAAGGTATTCATTTCCCTTCTAAGAAACATATTTAAGAGATAATTTTGGAACCCAAGATCTAAAATTGAACAGATTCCAAGTGTCATTATCAATTACACAAATTGAGCCAATTTTTATTGTATTAAAATAAGACCTCTTTAAATATCTTAGGAGAATAAAGATATTATTTTGCTAACTTCTTGGGTCACTTCATAAATTTTTCTTTAAATACCTCAAATCCAAGGTGGACTCCAAAGTAAAAGTTCAATTATTTTACTAAAATAAATAAATCACATCTTAGTAGGTTGGAAGAAAGGGAGTTATCAAAGTGGATACTTTTTTTAGCCTTGGGGAAATAAAAACCTCATTCATTATATTCAGCATTAAATGTAAAGCAGTCACTTATGTCAAGGTTGTACCAGTATCTACACTGCGTAAGACAGACATTGAATGCATGGAGACTTTGTATATAGAGAAGAGGATACACAAGTAGAAAATAAAGGCAATTGCATGATGATTATGTCAGTTTCCCGGCTTTCACAACAAAGCACCACAAACTAAAGATTAAAATGACACAAATTCATGGTCTCACAGTTCTGGAGGCCAGAAGTCCAAAATCAAGAAATTGGCAAGGTTGGTTCCATCTAAAAGTTCTGAGGTAGAAGCTGTGCAGCCTGGGCATTCCTTGGAGTGACTCTATCACTTCAATCTCTTTCCTCCATCTTCACACATGTTCAAATTTTCCCTCATCATACAAAGACACTAGTCATAGTGCATGAAATCCAACCTAATAATCTCATTTTAACTTGTTTAAATCTGTAAGAACTTATTTCCAAATAAGGTCATGATCATTGGCACGAGTGGTTAGTACATCAGCAATAAAGTCATTGTGGGGGCTGCATTCTTGCTAAGTCACTTCAACTTAGTGTCCAACTGTTTGCACCCCAGTAGGCTGTAGCCTGCCAGTCTCCTCTGTCCATGGGATTCTCCAGGTAAGAACAGTGGAGTGGGTTGCCATGTCCTTCTCCAGGGGATCTTCCCGACCCAGGGACCAAACCTACTGCTCTTATTTCTCCTGCATTGGTAGGCAGATTCTTTACCACTAGCAACATCTGGGAAGCTTGTGGAGGGTGGAAGGGGACATAATTCAACCAATAACAGTATATAACTCAGAATCTCTAAGAAAGGTAATAAGAACTGTGCATGGTGGAAATTACTTCTTTTTCTAACTTTTTATTTTATTATTGTATCCATTCTCCCCCATCCTTCCCTCCCATCCAAGCTGCCATGTAAAATTGAACAGAGTTCCCTGTGCTATACTGTAGAATCTTGTTGGTTACCCATTTTAAACACAGCAGTATGTACACCATGATCCCAAACTTCCTAACTATAGAGATGTTTTCTTTAAAGAGATGAGACTTGAACTAGAGACTAGAAAAAACTTTTATAAGCAGGGAATAGTCTAGGTCACAGGAATCAAGTATGAAAAATGACATATTGTCAAAAATCACATGCATTAAAAAAAATCATTTTATTGCTCAGAACATTTTCAGTGCTTCCAAGAACATTAGCCAGCCATTATGGGTTCTGACCCCTCACTACTGCATTCAACAAATCATTATTCAATAACATTATCAACTGTCAGGCACTGCCAGTGTGCACAGCTCTTGTCCTTGTGGAGGAAGCAGAGTTAATAAAACAACCACACAAATGTAAAGCTGGTTGACAAATGCTGAGATAGGAAAAGCATAGAAATCCCTTATGACTATACAGTGGAAGTGAGAAATAGACTTAAGGGACTAGATCTGATAGAGTGCCTAACGAACTATGGACAGAGGTCCATGACATTGCACAGAGGACAGGAATCAAGACCATCCCTAAGAAAAAGAAATGCAAAAGAGCAAAATAGCTGTCTGAGGAGGCCTTACAAATAGCTGTGAAAAGAAGGGACGTTAAAAGCAAAGGAGAAAAGGAAAGATATACCCTTTTGAATGCAGAGTTCCAAACAGCAAGGAGAGATAAGAAAGCCTTCTTTAGCGATCAATGCAAAGAAACAGAGGAAAACAATAGAAAGGGAAAGACTAGAGATCACTTCAAGAAAATTAGAGATAAAGGAACATTTCATGCAAAGATGGGCTCAATAAAGGACAGAAATGATATGGACCTAACAGAAGCAGAAGATATTAAGAAGAGGTGGCAAGAATACACATAAGAACTATGCAAAAAAGATCTTCACGACCCAGATGATCATGATGGTGTGATCACACACACTCACCTAAAACCAGACATCCTGGAATGTGAAGTCAAGTGAGCCTTAGAAAGCATCACTATGAACAGCTAGTGGAGGTGATGGAGTTCCAGTTGAGCTATTTCAAATCCTGAAAGATGATGCTATGAAAGTACTGCACTCAATATGTTAGCAAATTTGGCAAACTCAGCAGTGGCCACCGGACTGGAAAAGGTCAGTTTTCATTCTAATCCCAAAGAAAGGCAATGCCAAAGAATGCTCAAACTACCACACAATTGCACTCATCTCAGTTCAGTTCAGTTCAGTTGGTCAGTCGTGTGACCCCATGAATCACAGCACACCAGGCCTCCCTGTCCATCACCAACTCCCAGAGTTTACCCAAACTCAGGTCTATCAAGTCCTGCATTATTGTGGAATTATTATATTATGCTTTATAAAATAAGCACTCTGGCAGCACATTATAATTTACAAATAGAAACACCAAAAATCAAATAAATTTTGTCAGGCCAAAATCAAAGAGCTTTTTAGAAACAGAATAGAGCAAAAACCAAAACCTCTTTCCNTATCAAGTCCTGCATTATTGTGGAATTATTATATTATGCTTTATAAAATAAGCACTCTGGCAGCACATTATAATTTACAAATAGAAACACCAAAAATCAAATAAATTTTGTCAGGCCAAAATCAAAGAGCTTTTTAGAAACAGAATAGAGCAAAAACCAAAACCTCTTTCCTTGTTCTTTGTGAAAAGCAAAACTGTAGGGGTTCCTCAAACACTTAAAAACATTTGGCTTCTCCCCTAGCCCTCTCCCATGTAAGTAACTGTCATCTACCCTATTCAGTTCAGTTCACTTCAGTCACTCAGTCGTGTCCGACTCTTTGCAACCCCATGAATCGCAGCACGCCANCTGACTTGATGGACGTGAGTCTGAGTGAACTCTGGGAGTTGGTGATGGAGAGGGAGGCCTGGCGTGCTGAGATTCATGGATCGCAAAGAGTCGGACACGACTGAGTGACTGAACTGAACTGAACTGAGCAATATCCTGGATCTAAATTCTATAAGCATTTTAAGAAATTTGGCTGTGTGGAGTCACCTATAGGGATAGAACATCAAAACCTTGTGTCTAGATTTTGCTTTGGTAAACTTTTAAAAACAATTATTTTATTGAAGTGTAATTGATTTTCAGTGCTGTGTTAATTTCTACTGTACAGTAAAATAATTCAGTTATATGGTAAACTTTTATCTGAAACTGTTTTCCAAGAATAAATGCTAGTCTAGGCTCATTTTGGGCATTCCAGGTGACTCAGTTGTAAAGAGTTCATTTACCAATGCAGGAGACATGAGTTTGATCCCCGGATTAGGAGGATCCCCTGGATTAGGGAATGGCAGTCCATTCCAGTATTTTTGCCTGGGAAATCCCATGGACAGAGGAACCTTATGGACTAAAGCCCATAGATTGACCGAAGAGTCGAACACGACTTAGCAACTAAACAACAACAACAGGATTCAGTTTAAGGCTCTTTTATTGTAGGAAGGAAGCAAACAATAAATTGGCAGGATTTCTTGTTTAATTGAAACTGGTTTTCTTGAGAATTTTACTTAAGGCCTGTGTGTGTGATGTGCTAATGTGCAGACAGTCTCAAAGGTCATAAACAGTAAAAAACAGGAAGAAACTCTGAAGCAGACAACTTCTCATGTTCTTCAGCATATTCCCTGTGGAATTTGAATTTCATATCAGGCTCTTCCAAGTCTGCCTCCAGATGTTACAGAATCATCATTTTATTTGGGGAATATGACTTGGAATACGGTGGTTTACACATCTTGTATACAGACATTGAGATCAAAACATCAGGGATAAATCAGCTCAGTTTTAGAGAAATTTCTCATGATATCTTACTGAAGAAGCTGCTGCTTTCCAGTTTTCACGCTGTCCTCTACCCTCCTTGAAGTCCTACATAACCTTTGACCTGAAGTCCATGTTTAGAGAAGTGGACCAGTAGTTAACTTAGTCAATCATGTTTCTGGCTTTGGGGATTTATAAACTGCTGATCACTTAATAAAAGATTCAAAAGACTGAACATTTTCACAGTTAACTGTACAGATATTAGAGTGCCTAAAAATCTTTCAAAACATTAATGAAATACAGGCTTTAGTACATAGATTGTAGAAGAGGGTTGTTAATAATACAGCAGAGAACAGAGTTATATACCAGGTTCCACACATTTTTCATGAAAGGTAGAGATAGCTGTCAGGGTTCAAAACACTCAAAACAGAGACCCAAGGAAAGCCATGAAGAATTTGAAGGAAAATGCATAAATGTGGCTAAAGAAGAAGCTATGCTAGTTGGTAGTGGAGTGTTAGTGTAAATGTAAGATTAATGCATATTAACAGGAAGGAAATGATGACAAATTAATCTCCTGCTCCCTCCCCTATTTGAATAGCACAATTAAGTAAATATTTGTCTTAATAGTCAGATATTTAACCAGCCTATATAAATTTACATATATTAGTGACATCTGCCCCCAAAATGCAGGAAGAAAATAAAAAGGAACCAGAACATTGATTTTCAACTCCAATCATATAATTAATTGAAGATATTCAAGCAGGAGATGTGGGGGGATGAGACTGAGTTGTGTTAATGGGGAAGGGAACAGAGGGAGAGAAGAGTGTCACTCTTCTTGGACAGCTGCTTTGAACCAGGGACTGGCCTGGTTAGAGCGACTACATCAGATCTTTACTGTCCCATTAGAAGCAATGTTACCAGAAATGAATGAGCCCTTCCCCCACACGCCTACCTTTGGCTGGCCACAACATGACTGGCAGGGCCGTAGGAAACCTCTGAGATGATAGCAAGACATTCAAAACAGTATTCTAAAACTACAGACAAGGTCTAACATATGGCTTTGCTTTCCACTATAAGCTTTTAATCAGCAGCTCTAGGGTTTAGAGAGGACAGTAGCCTCAGATGTATTGATGTGCTGTTTTAAGGTGTTTTCAGGGACTGCTCTGAAGGCTTTAAGTTTCTCCTTCATAGGCAGATGGCTGGCTCCTTGGGATGCTCGTGAATGCTTTGCTTGTCTCTGATCAGGATGAACTAAAGAAGCATTTGGTGGACTGGAATGTTTGCCCTGGCAGGAGAAAGCAGAGATTTCAACAAGCACATGCATTTGTGAATGGATTGATTATTACTTTTCCTTTGAAGTGATTACAAGCACAGTCCTAGTTAATTAGTAAATAGGGAGAGAGGAAGGGAGCCAGGGGAGGAGAGAGAGGGAGAGAGAGAGAGGGAGGGAGAGAAAGAGTGGATTGGGAGGGAGAGAAATTATTCTATTGGTGTAGGTCTCACATTTAAACTAAAATAGGCCTAAAGGTCGGAGAAAGCAACCCACTCCAGTATTCTTGCCTGGAAAATCCCATGGGCGGAGAAGCCTGGTGGGCTGCAGTCCATGGGGTCGCTAAGAGTCAGACACGACTGAGCGACTTCACTTTACTTTTCACTTTCATGCATTGGAGAAGGCATGGCAACCCACTCCAGTGTTCTTGCCTGGAGAATCCCAGGGACGAGGGAGCCTGGTGGGCTGCCGTCTATGGGGTTGCACAGAATCGGACAAGACTGAAGTGGCTTAGCAGCAGCAGCAGACCTAAGGGTGATGAGACAAAAATAAAGTATATGGAGAAAGAAAAAAATGGAACTCTTGGCAGGAAAATGGAAGTCTGATATCTCTGTAAACATTTTAATCAGCTGAGATCAGTCTGATCATTAGGGTCAAAACACCATCTTCATTTATATAATCCTGATAATTTCAGCCAAAAGTGGATACAGCTTATATATAAGAAGGAAAATAATATTTTGCGGTTCCTAGTTTACCAACATTTGTTCACTTTTTTGTCAATTAATTAATTAAATTATTCAACAGATATTTATTAAGCATCTCCTTATGCCAGGCAGTGTTCTAGGCCTTGAGGATAGAAAGAATAATAAACAAGACAAATAAAGTCCTTATGGAACATATTTTCATGGAGACTTTCTCCATGTTGGCTAAAAGCAAAAAACATTCTCCCAAGTATCTTTAAAAAGTAGTTGTAATATGCATTTTGTATTTTTTTCCTCTTTCCCTAAATCCTCTTTTGCCAGTTTTAATCCAGTTTGTAAACATTTTAAAGGGTGGGAAAAGTGGTTTATGAGTTAAGTACTACCATTTAGGACCTTTGACTGTTTGTGCTTAAAGTATAAGCCTCTTTTTGTCTGGGGAAGAAGCTGCATTCCTGCGGTCCTGGTTTTTTGCTGAAATGCTTTCACAGGTTCAGCGGTATCCGGAGNAGACTGAAGTGGCTTAGCAGCAGCAGCAGACCTAAGGGTGATGAGACAAAAATAAAGTATATGGAGAAAGAAAAAAATGGAACTCTTGGCAGGAAAATGGAAGTCTGATATCTCTGTAAACATTTTAATCAGCTGAGATCAGTCTGATCATTAGGGTCAAAACACCATCTTCATTTATATAATCCTGATAATTTCAGCCAAAAGTGGATACAGCTTATATATAAGAAGGAAAATAATATTTTGCGGTTCCTAGTTTACCAACATTTGTTCACTTTTTTGTCAATTAATTAATTAAATTATTCAACAGATATTTATTAAGCATCTCCTTATGCCAGGCAGTGTTCTAGGCCTTGAGGATAGAAAGAATAATAAACAAGACAAATAAAGTCCTTATGGAACATATTTTCATGGAGACTTTCTCCATGTTGGCTAAAAGCAAAAAACATTCTCCCAAGTATCTTTAAAAAGTAGTTGTAATATGCATTTTGTATTTTTTTCCTCTTTCCCTAAATCCTCTTTTGCCAGTTTTAATCCAGTTTGTAAACATTTTAAAGGGTGGGAAAAGTGGTTTATGAGTTAAGTACTACCATTTAGGACCTTTGACTGTTTGTGCTTAAAGTATAAGCCTCTTTTTGTCTGGGGAAGAAGCTGCATTCCTGCGGTCCTGGTTTTTTGCTGAAATGCTTTCACAGGTTCAGCGGTATCCGGAGTGCTCCTTCTTTGGTCTGCAACACTTATCTCCCTAGGAAATCCTGTGCAGTCTACAGCTTCTGCCTCCTTAAATAGGCTGCCAAGTCCCAGCTCTATTTCCAGCCTGGAATTCCCCTCCTATTACCCTTAAGTCTTTCTAAACCTTTCCCAAACACTGGGAAACTCAGAGATGGAGGGGAATGTTGGCTCGCTGTGATTGTATCTGTTGTTTTACAATTAAATATATTAATCTAGTGCCTACCATTTTTCTTCAAGGTATTCACACTGGATTAGACCACAGTTTACATTTACCATCAACAAATTTGTATTTTTCCTTGTCCTTGGAGGGGTTAGTGTTTATGCTACTCAGATCATGGGGAGAAACATGATTAAAATAGGTTGAATTTTTGCTCAAGCCAGGAACAAGTTGAAAATTAGAGGCAATATGATATGGCTAACATCAAAGACCCTGAGACCCTACTGTCCTAGTTCAAATCCATACTGAACTTAGGGAAACAGTTTGCTCATTAATCAAAAGGAATAATAATATGATGTTCTCTGCATGATTGTTGTAAAGGTTAATTTAGTTGTCCCATGTGAAACAGTTAGAATATTGCTTGGCCTATTGCAAACCCTGTTTATAAGTGACATTATTATTTTCATCATTAAAGGCAGCCTTAAAGTCCAAGGTAGGAAAAGAACAATCCTAAACTAAGAAGACAAAAGTTTAAGTCTTTGAAACTGACTTACATGTTACCTCTGATTGCTTTGGTCAATGTCAAAAAATTTAGTCTGACACAAAACAGAAAACTAGTTTTAATTAATAATGAAAGTGATCTCATAAAAACAAATAGTATATTGGTTGTCCACTAGGGTAGGAATGATCTAATTGACAGTTTGAGTTTCCTCTTCTGTGAACTGCCTTTTCATGTCTTTTGAAGAGTTTCTGTTTTGTGTTATTTTTTCCTTATTGCTTATAGGATTTCTTGGTATAAGCTGCAAATTAGAAGAGGGACTCTACCTCTCTGGTCTAATTCTTCAATGTGATGAAATGTCCTTGCAGTTGACACTCTTGATCTCTTTGCCTACTGCTTATTGTCTGTCTTGAATGAATTATCTCATTTTGGAATGAGAAGTATCTAAGCATACTCTGTGCTGTCCTCTCTGAGTCTCTTTTCTGATGGAGAAGAAAGTGCAGGACACGTGCACAGATCTGCTCTGTGCCATGTAGCAAGAATCCTGTTCTTGGGGGGGAACCCTGTATTTATCCGACTGTGCCAGGGCCAGATGGGTAATCCCAGTTCAGAATAAAGTGTTTAATAACTCATTTGACTGCAGATCTAAAACTATGTTTGCTCTATTGGCCACTTATATGTTTGTTTGTCTTCTCCTGGTAAGAAAGAGATGGCCACTCAGACCAAGTCTTTCTGGAGAGTTTACAAAGCGATTATTTATAAAGATATTGGACGGGTTAGAGAAACCAGTGAGGGTGGTAGTACTCCAGGGATTGCAAGAACAGGAGCCACTGCTATAAGAAGACCTGGAAATAAAGAGGGTAGGGGTAACTACCAACGTGTGGAGAGTAGATAAATAAAGAATATCTGGTAGGAACTATGTAGATATAAGGGACAAAGTCCCATCTCTTATATGAACTTCTCAGGGTTATGGCAGTTGGATATATACCAGTAGACTCCAACCTGAAATCTAGACTGCTAGTCATCATCGTGTTCTTCATGTGTCTATTTGCCAACTGGACATCCTCCTGGTTGAAGTGTCTCTTTGTGTCTTTTGCCTATTTCTCAATTTTCTTTTTTCACTACTGGCAATGTGGGAGACCTGGGTTTGATCTCTAGGTCAGAGGGCATGGCAACCCACTACAGTATTCTTGCCTGGAGAATCCCATGGACAGAGGAATCTGGCGGGCTACAGTCCATAGGGTTGCAAAAAGTTGGACACAACTGAGTGGCTAACACTTTCACTTTTCACATCTGTATTCTGAGATTTCTGTTTATGTCTCAGATACTTGTTCTTTGTCAGATATGTGGTTTGCAAAATTTTTCTCTCTGTAGCTTTCCTTTTCATCCTCTTAATGGGATTTTTCTCAGAGCAGAAGTTTTGAGTTTTGATGAAGACCAGTTTATCCTGTTTTCTTTTTATGTATCATGCTTTTGTTGTCAAGTTTAAAAACTTTTTGCCCAGTCATAAGATACAAAATTTGGAAAACTCAGTAGTGGCCACAGAACTAGAAAATGTCAGCTTTAATTCCAATCTCAAAGAAAGGCAATGCCAAAGAATGCTCAAACTACAGCACAATTGCACTCATCTCTCATGCTAGTAAAG
>SJYA01014961.1:0-10137 GCA_006410615.1 Neotragus moschatus
CGGTGGAGAAAATGGGGAAATGCAACAGTGATTAGCAAGGAGGTGGATGAGGAGGAAGGCTTTGTTCACTGGCTACAAGGCCTCCCTTCTAATTACTGGTTTTAACCGTATGTATTTCCCTCATAGCTCAGTAGGTAAAGATTCTGCCTGCAGTACAGGAGACCTGGGTTTGATTCCGAGGTTGGGAAGATCCCCTCGAGAAGGAAATGGCAACCCTCTCCAGTACTCTTGCCTGGAGAATCCCATGGGCAGAGGAGCCTGGCGGGCTACAATCCATGGGGGCACAAGAGTTGGACACAACTTAGTGACTAAACAACCAACAACCTATATATATGTATCACTTCTATGAGCTTCCCTGGTGACTCACCCGTAAGGAATCTGCCTGCTAATAGATGTAGGTTTGATCCCTGGGTCGGAAAGATCCCCTGGAGCAGGAAATGGCAACTCTCTCCAATATTCTTGCCTGGAGAATTCCACGGACAGAGGAGCCTGGCAGGCTATAGAGTCCATGGGGTTGCAGAAAAGTTGGATATATCACTGTGCAGCTAACCAACGAGAACGATATTTAAAATCTCTCATCTAGACTAAGAACTACCTTCCCAAGAGCAACCAGGGGCAAGGCAGATGCAGGAAAAAAATTCTTTCCTTAGAATCTTCAGAGGAAGCATGGGCCTGTGGACAGCTCGATTTCAGAATTCGAAACTCCTAAATGAGGAGCGAAGACATTTGGCCTGTTTTCGGCGCCCGTGTTGCTGTGTTGTGACTTTCCTGGAAAACTAATGTAGAAATGGAATCATCGCTGTCACCGTTGCTGTTATCATCAGCTCCACAAAAAGAGCTGTGCTGGACTGTAGTTAGGTCTAGTAAGAGGCTGCAGGTATTTCCAAGGGACCGCCATGACTTTTCAGAACAGTACTGCCCAGGAAATGAGTAGAAACTGCGCTCTCGAGGCTTCATTCCTTGATTTCTGCACATCAGGTGCTGTTTTTCCAAAACTTTAAGAAAATACTCCAAAGGAAAAGCTATTTCTAGTTTTACTGACAAAGGCAGACTGCGATGTGTTCCACATCATACTCTGCTGAACATGTTTCCAGAAGATTTTAATTGGAGGCCAAGAGCAGCAGGGCTTCCCTGGTGGCTCAGAGGGTAAAGAGTCTGCCTGCAACATGACAGACGGGGGTTCGGTTCCTGGGTGGGGAAGGTCCCCGGAGGAGCACATGGCCACCCACCGCAACGCTCTTGATTGAAAAATCCCAGGGAGGAGCCTGGAGGGCTGCAGTCCATGGGGTCGCAAAGAGTTGCGCACTGAGTAACTAGGACGCATTTTTTTCCCTCCACTTTCAATAACAATAACAAAGGAAAGAAAGAAAGATTTCAGGATCCAAAAACTGAAAATATTTCAGGCAGAGTACTTGTCTCAGAGATTCGTAAGCACACTGAGAATCTCAAAGATCTTGAGGAAGAAGCCTACTCTTTAGTTGAGGTAGATTCTGACTTTCAGAGAAATATGGCATGGGATTTGGGTAAACCCTGGGAGAATGGAAAGTAAGTGACCCACAGACCACTCAAACCTAGCTTTGTCCCATTCAATCACGCAGTCTGATTCTACCCACAGCTCAGTTTTCTTTGAACACAAGAGATAATACCTCCCCCATAAATGTTGTTGGAAGGATCAGCAACCAAAGTCATGGTTTATTTTATGCTTTTATCCACTTATAGTATCTCATATCTGGGATGTTGATAATACTTATAATGTTTATCTAAGAAGTGTGGCCCCAAATAACTGATGTATGGGAAAGCATCTTGGAAAATAAAATACTGTTTAAATAGAAGATTGAATTTATAGCTTGATTTTTTTCTAATTTATTGATGGTAATTTTTTGGAAATTAATAGATTTTTTTAGTTTGGGGTAATACAAAGTAAAAAAAAAAAAAAATCAGCCTCTACCTCCATTCCCATTCTGTATAAACTGGACGCCACTTCTGAGATTAATGCTTTTACTCTGCCAAAACTGTTTATAGAAGTGGGGACAGGTACTGTGTTCTTTTTTTATTGCCGTGAATCCTTCAAAGCATAGA
The DNA here is from genome assembly GCA_006410615.1 of Neotragus moschatus. Taxonomy (NCBI): domain Eukaryota; kingdom Metazoa; phylum Chordata; class Mammalia; order Artiodactyla; family Bovidae; genus Neotragus; species Neotragus moschatus. The sequence goes on from SJYA01014961.1 coordinate 2,080, forward strand.
GAAAAGGAGCTGTTTCTATTGAATCTCCATTTCTACCCCACATATTTCTTTTGGGCTTTGTACTTCGTGAAGGATTCTCTGTGTGTGTGCACACATGTGCATGCATGTGTCACACACGTGTGCGTGCATGTGTTACACGCATGTGCATGTTAGTTGCTCAATCCGGTCCAACCCTTTGTGGCCACATGGAGTGGAGCCCACCAGGCTCCTTTATCCATAGGATTCTTCAGGCCAGAATATTGGAGTGGGTTGCCATTCCCTTCTCTAGGGGATCTTCCTGATCCAGAACCCAGGTCTCCTGCATTTCAGGCAGATTCTTTCCCATCTGAGCCACCAGGGAAACCCTAAGGATGTGTAACAGACTATTTATTTCAGACCAGGAGAAATAGCTACATGTCTACCAGTGCTGCTACTGCTGCTGCTGAGTCACTCAGTCGTGTCCAACTCTGTGTGACCCCAGAGATGGCAGCCCACCAGGCTCCCCCAGCCCTGGGATTCTCCAGGCAAGAACACTGGAGTGGGTTGCCATTTCCTTCTCCAATGCATGAAAGTGAGAAGTGAAAGGGAAGTCGCTCAGTCGTGTAGGACTCTTTGCGACCCCATGGACTGCAGCCTACCAGGCTCCTCCGGCCATGGGATTTTCCAGGCAAGAGCACTGGAGTGGGGTGCCATTGCCTTCTCTGTGTCTACTAGTGAGGCACATTAAAGTACACAATGGAAACATTATTATTACTTCACTGGAAAATGAAATTATACACCCACATGAACGAGATACTGCAACTATTTGTTTTTCTGTATCACACCATCTAGCAAAAGTTATCATTATACCACGAGCCTACAATTGGTCTCTAAAAGGAGATGCTTCATCATATCTTCAACTGAACATTAACTCCAAAAAACGGCTATCTTACTCAGAAAATATCTGACTCACAACAAGTGGACTGAAATTAAAACACAGTGAATATTACTAAGGAATTTGACAAGCCAACAGACTAAATTTCAAACACATTAACACACACTGGTTCATCTGCAAATATAACTCATTGATTTAAGAGAATACACTGTCTAATTTTATTTGTCATTTAATGCATTCTTTTGAAACCAAATGCACGTCTCCACCTCTTCTGAAAATATGACGATATTAGTGAAACCACACACACACACACGCACACACACACAGACGCACACTACACACATCTATTTAACAAGTCCAAGCAGTATAATTCAAAAGAAAAGATGTTTAAAAGGCAGAGTCAGTTGCCTGCACCATCGAATTTTCCAGTGGATTTTTTAATTCTGTGGCTTGCTTTGTACATTTGGAAGTGACTTTTTAACTAAAATTTTTCTGAATATTTACTGCAGTTCTATAGAGATCAAACAGGCTTTGACACACACAAACCCACAAAAACAACATTCCACTTTCCAAAACTTTTTCTATAGTATCTGCAAAGAATGACTTATTACTTGTCACGTTAAAAGAAACACACACACACATTTCCTTTAATGTTGGGCATTTCAGAGAGCTGTCTCCGTAACATACTGCGAGTCCATATGTAGACAGCGTGTAAAGTAGACTCTGGACATTTTGCCATGGCTTGCAGTGTGCGTTGCTGTTCCATGCCAACTTTCCATTTTCTTTACCAAAGAAGTTGTCTAAATTGTTAATGCAGAATATTTTAAACACAGACTGTCATCCAAACTTATTTTTTTTTCTATATGTTTTAAGGAGAAAAGGTCAGAGTACTCCAATCAATTGACCCTTGTTCTAATTTTTGCACCAAGGAACTCAAAACTGGGTTGTTTGACCATTTTTCCATTTGTTCCCAGTGAAATTAGCCATAGGTTTTTCTGAGTGAATTTATAATCCAAATTAGAGTAAAGAGAGAAAGGGGGGGAAAAGGGTTATGGAAGACAGTAGCTGTTGCAGGGTTTTGTTTGTGAGGGGCCCATTTGAACACCTGGAAATTGAATTGGAAAGACTCTCAAGGAAAACAGAAGCAAATCGTTAACCCTTTCCGTCTCATACGGACAAACAGTAGCCCAGGATTGGTGACCGAGAACTATTTTAAGGAATAGGGACTGTTTTTCGAAGACACAGCTGATGCCATCTTTCCAGAGTAGAACACTGGCCTTGCAGAAGTGATGGGGAAATTGCTAAACATGGATTTTCACCACTTGCTGCCATTTCAAATGAGATGATACGTTTCCGAAGAGTCTTCCATGGAAAGAAAAAGGACGTTAGTGAAAATAAAAATTTCCATGCGTTTATGAACGAAAAACATGTTTTGTTTTTGCAAGGAGGACTGGTAAAATTCCCCCTCCTGGCCAAAAAAAAAAAAAAAAAACACCCAAAAAACAACAACAATTTTTCAAAAGATGAAAGGTAAAATGGGAGGGAAAAAAAAAAGAAGAAGAAGAAAGAAAACAACAGGAGTGTGAGCCCCATTGAAAATCGGGCTTAGCCCTGCCTGGAAGATCTAAATAAAGTCAAGCTTTTTCGAGATACATTTAGGGTTTTGTGTTTGTCTGTTTTTGTGTGTGTTCTTTCTGTTTTGTATCTGTTGCTTACAACAAAATGAACATTAAGAATCTTTAAAAGCAGCTGATAGTTTTTAACCCAAGCAGAGTATGCTACTGAGGCATTTTAAAATCTAAAAGTGTTTTATAAGAACCCAAGGTTTTGACTTTGCTGTCCCTTGGAGTATGGATTCAAATCTCTCCACCTCTGTCTTCCTTTTTGTTCATTTATCACAGTGACCAGTGGGAAGAGCATTTAATTACATATCAGTAGAAAGTCATGGGGCTTCCCTGGTGGCTCAGACAGTAAAGAATCTGCCTGCAATTCGGGAAACCTGGGTTTGATCCCTGGGTTGTGAACTGGAGGAGGGCATGGCAGCCCACTCCAGCATTCTTGCCTGTAAAATCCCATGGACAGAGGAACCTGGCGGATACAGTCCACAGGGTCGCAAAGAGTCAGACGTGACGGAGTGACTGCGCACAGGAAGTTGTGAGTTATAATCCCACTGCATATTACTTGGCCACAGTTTAATGACCCAGCTGCATCTCTTAAGTGTCTGCATCCCTTCAGGAGAGGAAGTTTCCCTGTGGATTCCTTATCTTGCCTCATCTGAAACCTGCTGGGTGGGATTAGCTGGTGTCCAGGGTCCCTCCAGTTTTAACTTCTGATCTAAGACTTCATCTTGGTGAGACGAACAAACTCACAAACAGGATTTTTTTCTTCACTTCTTTACACCACATCGACTCAGTTCTAATTCCCGAACTGTGTGCCTGTCTTGAGATTTCAGGTGCCCCAGAGATAGGCCTTGGAGAAGGGACACAGCTAAATAGGTCAAGGGAATAAGGAAGGAATTGGATGGCCCAGGTTTGAATTCTCATCTGTGCTACTTGGAGCTCTGTGACCTTGGGTGGTTGCCACGTGTCTCTGAGTCTCTGTATTCTCATTGTGGAATGCACTGGGTTACCTGCTGGGACATAGTCTGCCAGATGTGCCTTAAAGAATAGTCCATCTTACTTGACCATTTGGTCATCCCATTTCTTGTCGGAGATGAAGAATTTGCTGAGACTGGTGTGATGGATCGCTTAGTAGTGCTGTTTTAATTAGCTAAACTTTAAATTCACTTTCATACTTATGTAAACCAAAGGAATGGGTGTAAAATAATGAGACCAGCCAATAGGAAGATTACAAATAAGACAAAAATCGTCAATATTGACCCTTGTCTTCATTTCATTATTTGTTATTGCTGTTTTGTTTTGGCTGCACCCGGAGGCTTATGGGATCTTGATTCCTGGGTCAGACATCAAACTCTTGCCTCCTGAAGTGGAAGCAGGAAATCCAAACCACTAGACCACCGAGAAAGTCCATTATTATTATTTTTTTTTTTTTAGTGTTGCCTCTTCCCCAGCATCCATCTGTATTGTGCTTAGTTGCTTAGTCACATCCAACCCTTTGTGACCCCATGGACTGCAGCCAGCCAGGCTCCTCTGTCCATGGGACTTCCCAGGCAAGAACACTTGAGTGGGTTACTATTCTCCAACAGAGGCTGAGAACCCAGCAAAAACTAGTAAATATAGCATGGAAACAAACAGAAAAGTGTTATTGGAATCAGTCAGATATTTGCTTAATCCCTATAACCCTTAAAGAATCCATGCAGTAATTCTTTCGCTTTTTGGCACGGTCATTTGTTGTATTTTTAGAATGAAAACCAGGTGATTCTCCTGCTCTGCGGCCCCCAGAAATCTTCAGGCTGGCATAGAGGCTGCTCCTCCTGCACATGGGGTGTCATTTACAAAGACACCCTCAGGAGCACCACTACCCTTTAACAATAGGTGCTGAGCCAGAAATCTCTGGCCCTGTGGTTATCAAACCACTCTCTGCTCCTACGCCCCCTCTTGATAGAACCTCTTTTATTCATTGCCCCCGCCAAAGGCTGTCAGTTGGAGGACCTTGGGAAGCTTATTCAGAGATAGTAGCTAAATCCCAGTCTCGGGACTTCGCTGGCGGTCCAGTGGTTAAGACTTCACCTTCCAACGCAAGCCGGTGTGGGTTTGACCCGTGGTCGGGGAACCAAGGTCCCACATGCCCCATGGCCAAAAGACCAAAACAAAAAACCGAAGCAGTGTTGTCATAAATGCAACAGGGTCTGTTTACACAGGATGTTGTGCCCCGAGTCTGAGTTTCCAAAAATGTCCACAGCAATGCAAAAGCAAAAAGGGGTTTATTGCTAGCTCGAGCTAGGGCCCAAACCGCATCCAACGCAGTGGAGTTGGGTAAGAGCCCCAGGCCCTGAATCTCAGTATTATTTATAAGTTTGGAACAAAGACAAAGAATTGGCAAGGGCGGATTGGTTACAAGAGTCTCTAACATCTCTTAATTGGCTAAATTTTCCCACGCGGGCTTTTCTTAGGAGGTCCATTAAGTTCTGATTGGTTCAGATCAGGCTACAGGGACCATGCTGATTGGCCAAATCCTAGCCCCAGTGGAAGATGATTGGCTCAGATCCTCCGGGGCAACTATTCAGCTATTTGATAAGAGGGAATTTAGGCCTTAAAACCTGCATGGCGAATGTTTAGTTCCCAACACACAGGGCCTACATCAAACTTCCCTGGGGGCACAGTGGGTAAGAAGCCAGCTGCTGAAGCAGGGGACACAAGACTGACCCCTGGTCCTGGCAGATTCCCCGGGCCGTGCAGCCGCGAAGCTGATGTGCAGAAATCCTGAAGCCTTCGCCCTTGCAGCTGTGCTCCACAGCAGGAGACGCCACCGCAGCTAAAAGCCCGCGCACCTTATCTGGACAAACAACGGCGTGCAGCACCCAAGACCCGGCACAGTCAAGAAAAACAAACAAACAAATGGACCACATCAAAAAAAAAACACAAAAAACAAAAAACCTCAGTCTCTCTCACAGTTCCAGACTGGAGATTGAATTCAGGAAATGGAGACGTGTGTAAAAATATCCGGAGTGAAAGCAAAGGTCTCGTGGAGCGAGGCATGGGAGTGCTGCGAAGACAGATATGCAGGGGAATCTAGGGGGGCCCTTCCAGTGGAGCTTTGCGTTTCTAGCATGTGGCTGAATACCACACGCCCTTTTTATTAAGGGCACGGGACAGNAATGGAGACGTGTGTAAAAATATCCGGAGTGAAAGCAAAGGTCTCGTGGAGCGAGGCATGGGAGTGCTGCGAAGACAGATATGCAGGGGAATCTAGGGGGGCCCTTCCAGTGGAGCTTTGCGTTTCTAGCATGTGGCTGAATACCACACGCCCTTTTTATTAAGGGCACGGGACAGGTCCATACCGAGTGTGAGAGAAAGCCTAAGATCACTTCCCCGAAGCAGAGTGACAGGTTCCCATTAAGCATCAGTCTCAGTCCTCAAAATCTGATTTTCTGGAGGAGTCAGGAAAAGGATTGCCTGAAGGATGGATGGGATGGAAATTCATTCCCTTCCTATCTTTGTAGTTCTTGGGACAATGGCTCTCTTCAAATATTGACCGTCTGTGTTTTTTGAGACTACTGTTTACTTATGATAAACACATTTATTGCGACCACTTTTTCTAACTCCTGTTGTTTAAACTAGCCTCTCAGTTCATTTTCTCAGCTGGGTGTCCTTAGCTGGTTCTGTAATAAACTTCCTGACTCACAGTAATAACATGCCTCCTGCCAGAGAGAGTATATTTTATGGATGTGTCGGGAAATTTTAAAGTTAGAAAAATCAGTGATTGTTGAAATGACATGTTGATAAAAACTAGGGCATGACTAGGGTTTGCTTTTAAAAGCCTCTGAAAAATAACAGGCCGCAAATTAAAATGTATAAAGTATCTATCTGTCTTCTCAAATTGAAAATGAAGGAAGCCTGATGATTTTGGAAATAATTCTGGAAGTGTGTGTACATTTAAAAGGTAAATTTAAACACATTTCTTAGGGCTGTTCTGAATGTCATCTAATACAGACAAGAAAAATAGACTCCCCTTCAGGCCAACAAGCAATATAAAATCCTTTAGAATTCTTTGGAGCTTGAATGGAGTGGACGCAAATGAAATTATCTGGGTAGGACACAGAAACCAAAGTTTGGTTAAAATTTCTTCGCATTTTTTTCTTTTTCACTCTCGTCGGTTTCTCTGTTTTCTGCATCCAGGACAAGGATCCAAGCTCTAAGATTTCAGGGAGTGACTATTGAGCTGAGTGCTTTGTGTCTTCGGTAAAAGAAGAGACAGGAAATAACGTAAAGTAACATGTGCACAGACTTCCACCCTGGGTTTCCAGCGCAGAGGAGCTTAGGTGAGAGTCTGCTGACCTGAGTCTCCCCATTTTTCTATAGGGGAGTGAGAAGGGGGAGGCCCTGGAAATGTCTCAGACAAGGATTCAGAGGCTCTGCCTTTCTTTCCTCTTCATTAAGGACTTGTGCTCAGCTGTGCCCAACTCTTAGCGGCCCGCGGACTGTAGCCACCAGGCTCCTCTGTCCATGAGATTCACCAGGCAAGAATCCTGGAGTGGGTTGCCATGTCCTTCTCTAGGGGGAGCTTCCCGACGCAGGCATCAAACCCGCCTCTCCTGCGCTGCCAGGCGATTCTTCACCACTGAGTCACCTGGGACACGCCAGTGATTTCTTTCCCTCAAAATTCTATCAACATCTAACAAAGCTCTCATATCCCCTGTGACCTGGTGTCCTGGAATTTCACCAGCCTTTTACCCCTCAGCATGAATAGAGAACGTCTTTATTTCTTCAAAGAATGGGGAAAGAAAAACTTACAGATGATCTCTGTCGGCATTTTCTCTGCGTTCATTTTCATTTTATTGAAGTGAGAAAAAGAAAAAAAATGAAATCTGTTACTTTGGTGAAATAGGGGGAAAAAAGGCCAGAACTTGGTGTGCAAAATCAAGCCTGATCTTTTGAAGTAAACCAGGTCGGATCTTTGCAATATACACAGACTGTTTCCACAAAGTCGAGCATGATTTGCCCATAATGGAAAGACCAGAATTATGGCGTCCCATCAAGGACTTTTTAAATAAGCTTTTTTTTTTTTTTTTCCAGAGCAGTTTTAGGCTCAAGCACAAGACAGGACGGCGTGACACATGACCGTCTCATCGCCAGTGTACCCACCGCTGTGGCATGTGCTGCCACTGAGGAAACCACACTGACTTTAAGAAAATAATTAAATGTTTCTATACCCTGATTTTTTCAATTAAGATGCATGTCTTGAAGGTGTATACAGATTTAAAAATATGCACAATCTGAAAGTTGAGAGTTATGTTTTATTCGGGAGGGCGTTTTAGGACTTAAGCCCTGGAGGCGACATCTCCAATGACCCTGAGAAAACTGCTCTGAAGAGACAGATGGGGGAGCCCAGTCATACAGGAGCTTTGCAGCAGTCACTGAATGTCCAAAGAGGACTGTACATGAAAGAAAGCCAGATATCCCACGGTAAGGAACTCAGTGCATTTCTGTGTTTGGGAGGATGCAAGGGTCTGGGCTCCCTGAAATCATTCCTTTGATCTATATCTCAGCTCTCTGGGGCCAGAATCCTGTGTTTTCACATCCCGA
>SJYA01014967.1:0-10130 GCA_006410615.1 Neotragus moschatus
CTAAATCATTAGACAATTGTCATTCTAAAGAGTCAAGTATTTCTAAGGAAAAATTTTAAATTTAATTCATCATCAGCCTTTTTTGCACAATGATTATCACTGCAACTTTTAATGTGCTGAGCAGAATGAACAGCTCTGATGGGCTTGTTAATTCTTAACTTCTGCCCAGAGTAAATACAAAAGATTTTGCAAGGCTCTAAAGAGCAACCCTAGCCATGAGGAGGGGTTACCAATGGTAATCTAGGTCATGGGCTGGGAGCATACTGGACCCTCTTTAAATTAAATATATTTGGGAATCACAAAGAAGCAAATTGTGCAACGTCTCTTGAAACTACCGATGTACTGAAGTAAGGGGTGGGCAAGTTACATGGTAATGACGTAGAAGTCTTTTTTTTTTTTAAACTAAAACAGGTCATCCACACACATTTTTACTCTACCCCCTCACATAGTACATTTGCTACATTAATCTGATTCCCTTCCTGACCTCTTGTTTTCAAGAGAACTTGATCCAGGAAGATGTATTCAGACCTCCTCATGATCAGACCACCACTCTCACAAACAGTAAATTTCCCCAACTTGACTTTCACTTTTCACTTTCATGCATTGGAGAAGGAAATGGCAACCCACTCCAGTGTTCTTGCCTGGAGAATCCCAGGGACAGGGGAGCCTGGTGGGCTGCCGTCTATGGGGTCGCACAGAGTTGGACATGACTGAAGTGACTTAGCAGCAGCAGCAGCAAATTATTATTACGAATTCCCACAAATGCACATACACCAATCACTTCTTCCAGCTTTGGAAAGTCCTCCTTTTTTTCTAAACTTTTTCTTTTGTATTTGAATATAGCTGGTTAACAATGTTGTGAGTTTCAGGTGGATAGCAAAGAGGCTCAGCCGTACATCTATGTGTATCCGTCCTCCCCCAAACTCTCCTCCCATCCAAGCTGCCACATAACACAGAGCAGAGCTGTCTAAGTTGAGTCACTGAAAGACAGGGTGCCTTTTTTCTTTTATCAAGGTTAAAAAAACATAAAGAAAAGTAATGTTCTAGAGGAGAAAAAAGAAAAGGAGACAGGGAGGGGAAGAAATAAGAGGAGGAAAAAATATCCTGTTACTTGAATTCTACAAACTGCTAACAGTTAAAAATGCCTATTTGGATGTTAACTCCTGACATTCCCTGGCGTGTTGAAGAGTTAACTGTTTCATTCTGGTATTGGTTATTTGATATCATTTGTTCTAAACCTCTTCTTCACTTATTCAAGATCATCCTCAGCTAACAGGAAGAGGGAAATATATAATGTTGTTGCAAATTGAACTCAAATTAAGGGATTGATTATTTCAAGAGAATATTCTTGAATGTTTTGTGGACTGAAAGAACAAAATATTGATTGCTCAAAGTTGACAGTTTCAAAGTTTCAAAAATTTGTTTTTAAAAGCTAATGGTCTGGGTATAGAAGTTGAAGTCAATGAGTAATAATAAAAATCCTACAAAAGAAAGGATTAGACATTTTGTAGAAAGAAAGACAAATGAAAGGAAGAAGTATCAGCACTATATTAGTTGCTCTGGATGGTACACCAATACATAACTTTGGAAAAGAAAGGATTGTCAAGTTAGAATATTATTTTTTCTAAAATTGGTGACTGCATTCCTTAAATTATTAAAAATTCTGACTTAATAAAGTCACATTCCGTAAATGATTGGTTTTCTACCATTAATTAACTGGATTAATCAATAACTAATTAGTCAATCAATCAATACTTTTTAAATAGCAAAACTGTGATAGAGTCTTCAGGGATATATATTAGTTATAAATTATTGCTACTCCAAACATAAACCAAAGATTCTTTCAAAAATATGTCTAGTTATCCAAATTTACCAGTAGTAAAATTATACATCCTCTAGAAAAATCGACTGTGTGTTGTCTTTAAATAAAAAAACAGGCCTTTTATTAGTACACGATTATTTTCTTATTTTTCTATTCATATAAATTTTGAAGACTTGACCCCTAATGAAAGTTACTAAAACTTTCAACTAAAGGTCTTTCAGGAGTGTTATTTAATTTTCCCATTCACATGCAAATCAGAGAACCTATGATCTAATGACCGTACTATAAACTTTACATGAAAAGAATTGCTATCCACGGGACTACATAATTCTCATTTTACTTTCATTTTTAATGTACAAAATAAGAAAAATTGGAAATCTCTTTATTGTAAAGATATCCTAATACATATCTTTGTAATACTTAAAAGCAATTGAAATATCACAGAGAACTGAAATTGAAAACAGATTTTAACATGTTTAAAATTTAATTTAAAATTAAACTCCTGAATTGATCACATATTTTGCAAATTGTCTTTGTGTCTAAGTCTCTGCTTAAAGGCCAGAATGAATTGCAGTGAAAATCAGTCTTTTAAAGAGAAAGTGTTTTTTTAAAAACATCATGCTTACATTTAAATAAAAGTTGCTTATTATGATAACTGACCCCAAAAGCCACTAAATATATCTATGAAGCCATCACTTTTTTAGCTGTTATTTTCAGTCCTTGCAGTTTATAAGCAGAGTCTTCTGCTCAGCTTCTGGGCAGGCATAAGTTTGTGGGGGCAGTAAAACACCCAGGTGGTTCTTAAACACTCAAGGTGGGACATACAGCTATTTCATAAGAATACTATAAGGAATCAAAGTCCTACACACACACACACAAAAAATTAACACTGAAGACCAAGACTGGCTCCTATCAGAGACTAGAGCCTTTACTGATATTCATTAACTACCTTCAACTATGGCCACCAGCTAGAACCCAAGGCATCTTAGTACTCCCCACCTCTGACTACTTTTTTCTCTTCTTTTCCTCATCTTGCCAAGCAAATTTCACCAGAGAAAATGCTTAGGACATGATAGAATGACTACAAGGAATAAGAAAAAAGAGAACTCAAAGGAGAAATGTGTGATTTTCAGATTTTCAGACTGTACATTTAAAATTTGTAAATCTGTCTGACAGTGTCTTGGCACACTGTCAATGGTGTCAAAGACCACACAACGTCTTTATAGTGAACTTGTCTCTTTATAAAATGCAGTAGATAAAGAAAATGATGAGGAATAATTAGAAAAACAGATTGTGGTTAGCAAATAATTATTAACAAAATAATTAACAAAACAGATGTTGGTTAGCCAACATAAGGTGGTAGCATCTGATGACGAAATTTAGGACTGTACGTTTCTTGGATTAATTTTTTCAACTAGTCTACATCCTGTCAATTCTTCAAAGCTATGTGAAATCTTACTTTACAAACATTACCAAAAAATCTACATCTTGTTATACCATACAGTTGCTATTTGCATACTCTTAACTTATACATTGATACTTTCTTGATTAAAATCATTAAATAGCTCCTCATTGCTTTTTGACTACAGTACAAAACTAAAAATACAACATATACTCTTTTCTACCACTTAAAGATCTTTTCTATATCATTCACATTGTGCGATTGATCCTAAGTCTCTGTTTTATACCAATGAGTTTGAAAGAATAGTAACTGTGACCTCTCATAAGCCATAAGTGATAGTTAATTCTCTAACTCTTCCCTTCCTTATTTATTGAAGGCTGTTTACGTTCCAAGGACAATGCTTAATCCTAGAATAGAAATAAGACTGGGAACACAAACTTGCCCCCCAAACAGCTCACTCTTGAAAAGCCTTTGAGGTTTATTCTTAAGAAGAGACATGATATCCATTTTCTACTCTCAAACTGAACAATAAAGAATAAGAAAAAGAACCAAAGACCCAAGAAACTCAAGACCTGGAAGGCCCAAGGATAACAAAAGCCAAATCAATATATATGCCTCTCCAGCAGCACCCCCAGGATGAAATGTGGTCACCTGTTAAAAGCACTTTACAAAGTAAAAAATCCTCATATCATCTTTCATTTCCCAGATGACCCACACCTTAGAAGCTACTTCAGATCCAACAACCTCTTAAGAGAACAAAAAGATGAACAGTTCTTCACCAGCCAATTTTGGCTAACGGACATAGTGATCAACACTGAACAAATTAACTAGAAAAAACTGTAAATATCCATACCACGTGTGACTACAAAGAACTAAACTCTGAACTCTCACATTAGAGGCTTTAGGAAACCAAATGCTTTCTGAAAAACACGTGAAAAACAGATACTTATGATAAAGAACATTTTTAAATGAGTTTAGTTTAATACTGAATTACAAACACTTAAGGCATCAATAAAAAAAAATAGTGAATTTAAAAAGAAACAAAATCCCAAACACCCATGAATTATAAATGTATAGCTACTATCACACTCAATAGGAGTACCAAAATATAATTACTAAAAGGCAGAGAAAAAAAATCAAGATTCATACCAAATTTATATTAAAGTTACGAGTGTTTAAAACTCAGGAATAATAAAATTTCTCAAGAGTTCCTCATCAGAATCCAATGAATCACTCAGCTCACCACTGATCCTTCTTTTCCAGATCTTGAATATGAGCAGCTAAGAAAAGATGAGCCACATCAAAATTAAAGCAAACAAACTTCTGACTACTAAAGCTTATATATACGATGGCTGGAAACAGGATTGCCATGTCCAGGCCCAAGTTAGCAAAGTCCTTTTTTAAAGAGATTAATCTTTTTCTTCAGGCTTGAAAACCTTGTGCTATGTCTGGGAAAATAACTACTCCACTACCTTGATACTGGATTCGTGTTTCTTCCAGACCTAAGATAAGAGACTTTTCCTTATCTCCTCTGAAGAAAAGACATGGCTTCAAAGTCCAGGAGACAGGTTAAATTCTAATACCAATAGAATTAGAGGTCTTGCCAGATCACCTGACTTAGGATTAGTATAGGTTGAAAAAAAAAAAAAGTACTAGATACTTTAATTCAATTTAAAAAAACTTCAAATTAACACATTTCCTTAGTAGATATACCCCTATATTTTGATGAATTTCAAGATGAAATTTGACAACCATTCTTTGACATAATTAATATATTACACTTCAAAATATCATACCATATTTGACATAACCAGCTGAAAATACAATCTAAATTTTATTTGTGATTATATTTCAAGTCATATGTCATTGTTTTACTTCAGGGATTATCTATACACTCAAACCGATGTGAGGAAAATTCTCATTAAAGCCAATTGAAACTAATTTATGGCTTAAGCATACTTTAAATAATATTTACATGTATAAATGGAGATTCCCAGGTGGCAAAGTGGTAAAGAATCCACCTGTCAGTGCAGGAAGCACAAGAGATATGGGTTCAATCCCTGGGTTGGGAAGATCCCCTGGAGAAGGAAATGGCAACCCACTCCAGTGTTCTTGCCTGGAAAATTTCATGGACAGGGGAGTTTGGCAGGCTACAGTCCATAGGGTCACAAAGAGTTAGACACAACAGGTCAGGAAGCAACAGTTAGAACTGGACATGGAACAACAGACTGGTTGGAAAAGGAGTACATCAAGGCTGTATATTGTCACCCTGCTTATTTAACTTATATGCAGAGTATATCATGAGAAACGTGAGAGAAACACGGGGCTGGAAGAAGCACAAGCTGGAATCAAGATTGCCAGGAGAAATATCAATAACCTCAGATATGCAGATAACACCACCGTTATGGCAGAAAGTGAAGAAGAACTAAAAAGCCTCTTGATGAAAGTGAAAGAAGAGAATAAAAAGTGGGCTTAAAGCTCAACATTCAGAAAATGAAGATCATGGCATCTAGTCCCATCACTTCATGGGAAATAGATGGGGAAACAGTGGCGGACTTTATTTTTGGGGGGCTCCAAAATCACAGCAGATGGTGATTACAGCCATGACATTAAAAGACGCTTACTTCTTGGAAGAAAAGTTATGACCAACCTAGAGAGTATGTTAAAAAGCAGAGTCATTACTTAGTCAACAAAAGTCCATCTAGTCAAAGCTATGTTTTTTCCAGTAGTCATGTATGGATGTGAGAGTCAGACTATAAAGAAAGCTGAGCATTGAAGAACTGATGCTTTTGAAATATGGTGTTGGATAAGACTCTTGAGAGTCCCTTGGACTGCAAGGAGATCCAACCAGTCCATCCTAAAGGAAATCAGCCCTGAATATTCATTGGAAGGACAGATGTTGAAGCTGAAACTCCAATACTTTGGCCACCTGATATGAAAAACTGACTCATTGGAAAAGACCCTGATGCTGGGAAAGATTAAAAGCAGGAGAAGGGGATAATAGAGGATGAGATGGTTGGATGGCATCACTGATTCAATGGATGTGAATTTAAGTAATCTCCAGGATTTGGTGATGAACAGGGAAGTCTGGCGTGCTGTAGTCCATGGGGTCACAAAGAGTCAGACACAACTGAGCGACTGAACAGATCTGACAGAACTGACTAGATATCGCAGTTTCTCTAAAAACTGGGCAAGTCAATAAATGAAGAAATGTGTAAAATTTAATAAGAAAATATCTTTCCAGTGCTGTGATCTCAGAAGAGAGCAGCAAAGGACACCAATTTGATTAAATATCAAATAACCTTATATTAATAGCCTTAGTAGAATTATTATGGGATAGCCAGAGGCCATGAAAGTGTTTCTTGATCCTCTGGTTTTGTACGTCTAATGTATTCATTATTATCCATTCATTCATTTAGTCATACAACAAGTTGAGTACAGTTTACCACATACCTGATACTTTATTATGCAAGGGTGAAGTGAATTTGGTGAAATGATACCAAATCTCATGATACCTCACAGGAGTTGTTTATGACATCAAATATGAATGAATCAGGACGTTCAGTGTATTAAGACAGTTTAGTAATCAATCACACAACATATAATTACAAATTATGTTACAATGTATAATTGCAGCTTTATATAAGAAAAGCAGGGTATTTATCTAGAAAATAATTGTGGGGAGCAAAATTTAGATTTGATGGTTAGGGACAGTCTGAGGAAGTGATATTCAAGCTGAGATGGAATGATACATTTTAATGAATGGGTAGTAAAAGAGGAAAGGTATTCTAGCCAGAGGGAACACCATGCATGAAGACTGCTTTGAGAACTGATGCTACCTTCCAGGGATGGATTGGTGGGATAAAAGGGTACTGAACAAGAGAGGAGTATGACATGAAGAGATCTGAGCGATATAATCAGCCTCCAGATCCTATAGGAGCTGGTTGTTTTGTTGCTGTTCACTCGCTAAGTCAGGTCTGATTGTTTGTGACCTAATGGACTGCAGCACACTGGGCTTCCCTGTCCTTTACTTTCTCTGGGTGTTTGCTCAGACTCGTGCCCATTGGGTCAGTGATGCTATCCAACCATTTCATCCTTCAGCAGTAGTGAACTGAAAACTTCGAAATGTACAAACTGGATTTAGAAAAGGCAAGGGGAACCAGAGATCAAATTGCCAACGTTTGCTGGATCATAGAGAAAGCAAGAGAATTCCAGAAAAACATCTACTTCTGCTTCGTTGGCTATGCTAAAGCTTTTGACTGTGTGGATCACAACAAACTGTGGAAAATTCTTAAACAGATGAGAATATCAGACCACCTTACCTGTTTTCTGAGAAACCTGTTGGAGAAGGGCATGGCAACCCACTCCAATATTGTTGCCTGGAGAATCCCATGGACAGAGGAGCCTGGAAGGCAATAAAGAAACCTGTATGCAGGTCAAGGAACAACAGCCATAACCAGACATGGAATATCGCCTGGTTCAAAATTGAGGAAGGAGTATGTCAAGGCTGTATATTGTCACCCTGCTTATTTAACCCACATGCAGAGTACCTGAGTGTGTGCTAAGTCATTGTGTGTTTGACCGTTTGTGACTCTATGGACTGTAGCCCATCAGGCTCTTCTGTCCGTGGGATTCTCCAGGCAACAATACTGGAGTGGTTGCCATGTCTTCCTCCAGGGGATCTTCCCAACACAAGAACTGAACCTGCATGTCCTACAACTCCTGCATTGCAGGTGGATTCTTTACCACTGAGCCACCAGGGAAGCCCATATGCAGAGTACATCATGTGAAAAGCTCCAGTGGGAATCAAGATTGCCAGTAGAAATATCAATACCTCAGATATGCATATGACACCACCCTAATAGTAAAAATCAAAGAGAAACTAAGGAGCCTCTTGATGAAGGTGAAAGAAGAGTGCGAAAAAGCTGGCTTAAAACTCAACATTCAAAAAAACTAAGATCATGGCATCTGGTCCCACTCATGGCACTTCATGGCAAGTTCATGTCAGTCACTCAGTTGTGTTTGACTCTTTCAGACCCAAAGGACTGCAGCACCAGGCTTCCCTGTCCATTACCAAATCCTGGAGCTTTCTCAAACTCATGTCCATCGAGTTGGTGATGCCATCCAACCATCTCATCCTCTGTCATCCCCTTCTCCTGCCTTCAATCTTTCCCAGCATCAGGGTCTTTCCCAATGAGTCAGTTCACATCAGGTGGCCAATGTATTGGAGTTTCAGCTTCAGCATCAGTCTTTCCAATGAATATTCAGGACTAATTTCCCTTAGGATGGACTGGTTCGATTTCCTTGCAGTTCAAGGGACTCTCAAGAATCTTCTCCAACTTTCCAATCTTCTCCATATTTCAAAAGCATCGATTCTTCAATGCTCAGCTTTCTTTATAGTCTGACTCTCACATCCATACATGACTACTGGAAAGTAGATGGGGATAAATTGGAAACAGTGACAGACAGAATTTTCTTGGGCTCCAAAATCACTATGGACAGTGACTGCAGCCATGAAATTAAAAGATGCATGCTCCTTAGAAGAAAAGCTATGACAAACCTAGATAGCATATTAAAAAGAGACATCACTTTGTTGACAAAGATCCATACAGTCAAAGCTATGGTTTTTCCAGTAGTCATGTAGGGACCATAAAGAAGGCTGAGCACTGAAGAACTGATGCTTTCAAACTGTGATGTTGGAGAAGACTCTTGAGAGTCCCTTGGACAGCAAGGAGATCAAACCAGTCAACCCGAAAGGAAATCAGCTCTAAACATTCATTAGAAGGACTGATGCTGTAGCTGAAGCTCCTATATTTTGGCCACCTAATGGGAAGAGTCACTTCATTGGAAAAGACCCTGATGATGGGAATTATTAAGGGAAGGAGAAGGGGAAGACAGAGGATGAGATGGTTGGGTGGCATCACTGACTCAATAAACATAAGTTTGAGCAAACTCTGGAAGATAGTGAAGGACAGGGAAGCCTGATATGCTGCAGTTCATGGGATCTCTAAGAGTCTGACGTGACAGAGTGATTGAAAAGAAACAGCAATGTAAAGCTTCTCCATCTTCAACTGAAAAGAATATAATCGATCTCATTTCAGAATTGACCATTTGGTGTTATACATGTGTAGAGTTGTCTCTTGTGTTGCTGGAAGATGGTGTTTGCTCTGACTAGTGTGTTCTCTTGGCAAAACTCTGTTAGCCTTTGTCCCACTTCATTTTATACTACAAGGTCAAACTTCCCTGTTACTCCAGGTACCTCTCGAATTCCTACTTTCGTATTCCAATCCCCTATGATGAAAAGGACATATTTTTTGTGGTTCATTCTAGATGGTCTTGTAGATCTTCATAGAACTGATCAACTTCAGCTTCTTTGGCATTCTCAGTTGGGGCATAGATTTGGATTACTATGATGTTGAATGGTTTGCCTTGGAAATGAACCAAGATCATTCTGTCATTTTTGAGGTTGTACCCAAGTACTGAATGTTGGACTCTTTTGTTGACCATGAAAGCTACTCCATTTCTTCTAATTGATTCTTGCCCACAGTAGTAGATATAATGGTCATCTGAATTAAAATCACCCCTTCCTGTCATTTTAGTTAACTTGACTCTTAAGATATCGATGTTCACTCTTGCCATCTCCTGCTTGATCATGTCCAATCTACCTTGATTCATGTAGCTAACATTCCAGGTTCCTATACAATATTGTTCTTTACAGCATTAGACTTTACTTTTACCACCAGACACATCCGCAATTGAGCTTTGCTTCTGCTTTGGTCCAGCTGCTTCATTCTTACTGGAGTTATTAGTAATTGCCCTCTGCTCTTCCCCAGTAGCATGAATACCTTCGAACCAGGGAGGCGCATCTCCCGATGTCATATTTTTATTTTTTCATACTGTTCATGG
>SJYA01014969.1:0-10174 GCA_006410615.1 Neotragus moschatus
GAGGATGAGATGGCTGGATGGCATCACCGACTCGATGGACATGAGTCTGAGTGAACTTCAGGAGTTGGTGATGGACATGGAGGCCTGGCGTGCTGCGATCATGGGGTCACAAAGAGTCGGACACAACTGAGCAACTGAGCTGAACTGAACTGTCTTCCAACTCACTCATGCATTGCCCTAAATCATTTAGTCTGTTATTTAGAGTCTTTCTAGAGTGTTCTTTCATCTCAGTTACTGTACTCTTCATCTCTGTTGAGTTGTTCTTTATATTGTCTAACCGTTAAAAACTTCTGACTTCTAGCTCTGCACATCTGTTCTTCTAAGTTCTTTGATCATCTTTACAACAATGCTTTGGACTATTTCTTGGATAAATTTGCCTATCTCCATCTCACTTAGTTATTCTCTGGGAGGTTTTATGTTGTTCCTTCATTTGAAACATGTTCCTCTGCCACCTCATTTTACCTAAGTTGCTGTTTTTATTTTTATGTGTCTGGTAGGTTTGTTACATTTCTCAGCCTTGGAGAAGGTGACCTTTTGTAGGAGACATCCAATGTATCCCAGCAGCACACTCTCTTCTTGTCGGCAGAGCTACATGCTCTAGGGGTGACCCCTGTTGGGCTGTGTGAGTCCTTCTGTTACGATGAGGTGATTACTGTGGGCTGTCTGATAGGCTTTGTTGGTCCCCAGGCCAACTGGTTAACAAGTCCTGCCTTGTGTGGAGCCTGCCTACCATTAGTTGGAGGGTCCAGATCATGAGGTGGCTGCCTGCAAAACACCAGTGGGTCCCAGAGCTTGTGCTGGTTCAGTGGTGGGCGGATTCAGGGTCTAAGAGACCCCAGGGCTGTTGCCCATCCGCTTGTGGGTAAAACCAGATCCTGAGGCTAGTGACAGCCTACAGGCAGGCAGAGCCAGGTCCTGGGGTCTGATTGCAGGGCCCAGGGGTCTCAGAGTTGGTGTCAGATAGCAGTTCCTGACACAGTTGGCTGCGGGGTCAGGGGTGTCCTAAATCTTGTTTTGGCTTGCTGGTGGACAGGTCCAGGGCACAGCCAGTCTCAGGACAGGATCTGGCCTACTGATGGTGGGCCAGGTTTGCAGGATGCAGGGCTGGTGTTGTCTTGAGGCTGGTGTCCATCCATTGGAGGGTGAAGCGGATTCTAAGGATAAAATGGGACTGGGGCGCAGAGGTTTGGGGGGCTGATACTTTCCCACTTGAGCTTTCTAGGTGATACTAGTGGTAAAGAACCCACCTGCCAATGCAGGAGAAGTAAGAGATGCAGTTTCAGTCCCTGGGTTTGCAAGATCCCCTAGAGGAGGGCATGACAACCCACTCCAGTATTATTGCCTGGAGAACCCCATGGACAGAAGAGCCTGGTGGACTATAGTCCACAGAGTCTCAAAGGGTCTCAAAGAGTCGGGCACATCTAAAGAGACTTAACACACACTCACCTTCACACTAATGGGGGGAACAGGGTCTCAGGGTCTCAGGCTGCAGGGCCCTGGGGATCCTGGGTATAGTTCTTGGATATTAGTGTATGGGGCTGGGTCCTGGGCCCTCTGGTGAGCAAGGATATGTCCAGGGGCAACTATAGGCTCATGGGATCTTCAGGCAGCCTGGTTGCTGGTGAGTGGGACCATGTCTATGCCCAATTAATTCTTCGGCCTGAGGCATCCCAGAGCTGGTGGCTATAGACTGTTGGCCAGAGCAGGACTGGATCCTGGGGCTAATAAGCTGGAGGGAGGATTCCAAAACAGTGTTTTCCAGCATCAGTGTCCATATGACAGAGTGAGCTCCCCTAATGGCAGTCACCAGTGTCTATGTCCCCATGGTGAGCTGAAGTTTCTGCCTCTCTGGGAGGTTGTCCAAGGTCAGCAGGTAGGTCCGACCCTTTCAAATTACTGTTTCTGCCTTGAGTCATGAAGCATGTGAGATTTTGTGTGTGCCCTTTTAGAGCAGAGTCTCTATTTCCCCTATCCCTGTGGGATTTCCAAAAATAAGCCCTACCAGCGTCTCTGTCTGGTTGTTCTTTACATTTTCTGATTGTTTGTTTAAATCTTTTAACTTCTACCTCTGTATGCCTATTCTTCTCCTAAGTTCTTTGATCATCTAGCCTTCAATGCCTCAGAGGAAGCTCACCTTCCTGGTACAGGGTCCTTGGACTGGACAAGAGTACTGATGTGGGCCTCAGACCTCTCACTCCCTTGGGAGAACCTCTGAATTCTAATTATTCTCCTGTTTGTGGATCACCTATCTGGGGATATGGAACTTGACTGTATCTCGATTCCTCTTGCCCATCTCATTGGGGTTTCTTCTTTATATATTTTTCACTAATGGTTAACGTGCCAATAATTGCAATTTTGTTGTGCCCATGAGAAGAGGTGAACTTTCTAAGGACCTTTCTATTCCACTATATTGGCTAATCTCCTTTCCTGAAGCTTATGAACAATAGTTTTGAATCTCTTGTGTTGTGTACCTATGAGTAAAATTTCTGCATGATATGATAACTCTCCCTGGGTTGGAAAGATCCCCTGGAGAACGGAAAGGCTTCCCACTTATTCTGGCCTACAGAATTCCAAGGACTGTATAGTCCATAGGGTAGCAAACCGTCACTAAAGAATCCCCCTGCAATGCAGGAGAACCTGGTTCAATTCCTGAGTTGGGAAGATCCCTTGGAGAGGGGATAGGCTACCTATTCCAGTATTCTTGATCTTCCCTCATGGCTCAGCTGATAAAGAATCTGCCTGCAATGCAGAAGACCTGGGTGTGATCCCTGGGTTGGGAAGATACCCTGGAGAAAGGAAAGGCTATCCACTCCAGTATTCTGGCCTAGAGAATTCCATGGACTGTACAGTCCATGGGGTCGCAAAGAGTCAGACACAACTGAGTGACTTTCACTTTCATAATGACTCTGTGTTTAACTTTTTAAGGAACTAATTGCTTTCAGCTGCACCATTTTAAATTCTACTGGCAACGTATTCCAACTTCTCCACATACCCATCAATATTCAGTATATATCTTTGTTAATAGCCATCCTAGCAAGTCATATCTCATTGTAATTTTAATTTCCATTTCCCAAGTGAAGAGGAACTAAAAAGCCTCTTGATGAAAGTAAAAGAGGAGAGTGAAAAAGTTGGCTTAAAGCTCAACATTCAGAAAACGAAGATCATGGCATCCAGTCCCATCACTTCATGGGAAATAGATGGGGAAACAGTGGAAACAGTGTCAGACTTTATTTTTCTGGGCTCCAAAATCACTACAGATGGTGACTGCAGCCACGAAATCAAAAGACACTTACTCCTTGGAAGAAAAGTTATGACCAACCTAGATAGCATGTTCAAAAGCAGAGACATTATCTTGCCGACTAAGGTCCTTCTAGTCAAGGCTATGGTTTTTCCAGTGGTCATGCATGGATGTGAGAGTTGGACTGTGAAGAAGGCTGAGCACTGAAGAATTGATGCTTTTGAACTGTGGTGTTGAAAAGACTCTTGAGAGTCCCTTGGACTGCAAGGAGATCCAACCAGTCCATTCTGAAGGAGATCGGCCCTGGGATTTCTTTGGAGGGAATGATGCTAAAGCTGAAACTCCAGTACTTTGGCCACCTCATGCAAAGAATTGACTCATTGAAAAAGACTCTGATGCTGGGAGGGATTGGGGGCAGGAGGAGAAGGGGACGGCAGAGGATGAGATGGCTGGATGGCATCACTGACTCGATGGACGTAAGTCTGAGTGAACTCCAGAAGTTGGTGATGGACAGGGAGGCCTGGTGTGCTGCAATTCATGGGGTCGCAAAGAGTCGGACACGACTGAGCAACTGAACTGAGCTGAAGTGAACTGAACTGAATGGCAAATAATGCTGAGCATCTTTTCAGATGCTTATGGATCATCATATATCTTTTTTGGAAAAGTGTATATTCAAATTCTTTTCCTATTATTTAATTGGGTTGTCCTTGTTATTACCAGAGTGAGTTATAAGAATTCTTTATATATTCAAGATATAAGTCCCTTATGAGACATATGATTTGAAAATATTTTCTCCTATTTTGTGGGCTGTGAAAAGCTTTCTTGATAATGTCTTTGACAACACAAGCATTCTTGGTTTTCTGGAAGTCCAATTCATCTCTATTTTTTCTTTGATTGCTCAGGGTTGTGGTGTCATATCTAAGAAACTAAACCCAAAGTCATAAAGATATACACCTGCTTTCTTCTAAGAGTTTTGTAGTTTTAGCTCTTACATTTAAATCTATGATACCTCTTAAGGTAACTTTCGTTTATGATGTGAGGCAGGTATCCAACTTCATTCTTTTGCATATAGACATCCGCTTGGCCCAGGATGATTTGTTGAGTATTATTCTTTCCCCATCAAACTGTCCCAACATCCATGTCAAAAATCACTTGATCATAGGTGTATGGATTTATTTCTGGATTCTCAGTAATGGAGTTTGTGCGCCCCCTTTCAATACAGCATGGGTTTTGTGGTTCTTGAAGAGACAGGGACACCACTTTCAAAATCTGTTTAAAAGTTCCATGCTACACATTGTTTAAGCTGTCACTGAAGGTTCCCAAGGGAGACCTCTGGCCAGCCTAGGTCGTAACACTGTGTGTGACTCCATGCTCCCCACCTGTATCCACCAGTCTCACACAGCTCACAGCACCCATTTCTTAGATTAAGAATCTGGCTCAGAGAGAGGTGACCCCACCGCTTGTGACATCCCACAAGTCATGTTCAAACCCTTTTCTGATGTTAAAGCATTTCTGCAGCCCCCAGCATCCTCCTGCAGGAAGCATTTTTTCACCATACACAGAAACCCTTGTACAGCCTCTGTTTAAATGCTTCCACAAACACTGGACTCCTGGTTTTCCTTTTCACATCTATTATTTTCATTATAAAATGCTTTGAACACACAGACAAGCACTGTTGATACCCATATCATAACAGCTACCCATGTGCTCACCACTGGGAGTGAATAGAGGTTAACATTTTTCTATATTTGCTTCAGATCTTTTTTTTTTTAAGAAAATAAACTATTATAGTAGTGATATATATGACATCCTCCCCAATTCTCTCTCTCCACAGAGGAATCATTATCCACAAAAAACAACACACTCTACTCATTTTTTAAACTTTTACCACACAAGTATAAATCTGTGGACAATACATATTGTTTTGACTGTTTTAAAACTATATCTAAACTGTATTACATTATAATATTCCAACTTTAGTTCATTGACTCAATTTTGTATTATAGATATTTACACATACAGTTCCATGAAGATCTAATTCATCCATGGTAACTGTCATATAGACTTCCAATGCAGGAGGATATCATGATTTATACAACCATCCTTACCACGGATACTTTCCAGTTTGTAACTTTTACAAGTTCAGTTCAGTTCAGTCGCTCAGTCGTGTCCAACTCTTTGCGACCCCATGAATCACAGCACGCCAGGCCTGTCCATCACCAACTCCTGGAGTTCACTCAGACTCACATCCATCGAGTCAGTGGTGCCATCCAGCCATCTCATCCTCTGTCGTCCCCTTCTCCTCCTGCCCCCAATCCCTCCCAGCATCACAGTCTTTTCCAATGAGTCAACTCTTCACATGAGGTGGCCAAAGTACTAGAGTTTCAGCTTTAGCATCATTCCCTCCAAAGAAATCCCAGGGCTGATCTCCTTCAGAATGGACTGGTTGGATCTCCTTGCAGTCCAAGGGACTCTCAAGAGTCTTCTCCAATACCACAGTTCAAAAGCCTCAATTCTTTGGCGCTCAGCCTTCTTCACAGTCCAGCTCTCACATACATAAACACTACTATAATAAACAACTTCCACGTGATCTGAGCTGAGTCATGGTGCATATGTATTTCAACATTATTAGATATTACCAATTTGCTCTCTAAATATGTTATAACAGTTTATATTCCCACCAATCAGCTATGAGCAGTGCATTTACCCAGAACAATCCATGGTGTTGCCGACCACACTGTCCTCTAATGTGAAAGAGGGAATTAACTGCTATTCTCAGCAATACCATCTCTTTTCCATGGATGACTCTTTAAGGAACAATTTTACAATGATGAGCCACTGGCTCACTTTCCCCGTTGGTCTTCACTGTTATCTTCAACTTACATCATGGCCTTCTAAGAAGGAAGTGGCAACCCACTCCAACATTCTTGCCTGGAGAATCTCAAGGACGGGGGAGCCTGGTGGGCTGCCGCCTCTGGGGTCGCACAGAGTCGGACACGACTGAAGTGACTTAGCAGCAGCAGCAGCAAGAGCCTCCAGAGCATTTTCCAAGTGCTCCTATAAAATCAGATATACCCACATTAGAACTGATTTTTTGCCCAAATTTAAATTTTAGGTTCAGAGGGGCTGTGTGTGGATTAGAAGGAGTATGTTCACATTGGAGGCAAAACACTTGCATAATTGCTATCTAACATAGCTCAGAGAGCCTCAAAATTCATATTTACTTGGATTATCTGATTGGAGACAGTTGAAAACCCTTACTTGTGCTCAGAAATTATTTGCCAGCCCCACAGATTCCATCTTTTTAACATTTGCAGGCCCTATTACTACCTAAGAGCTTTGATCCAATTAGACATTTTAGCCCCTCGGAAACTAGGGAATAAAAACTGAAGATCTTTATCATGACTGCAATAACCTTCAGCCTCATCAATAAGTAACAAGAGCTGAGTCACTGTTAGCCTGGGCAGCACTGGTGTTATGCAAAAGTACTTAATGATCCATACCACATAGGAAATGATCAGTCTATTAGATAGCAGCTGTCCACAGCCTGGTACAGCCAGACGGCGAAAACCAGCTAAAGAGCAAGCAGGACCACAGAGTTCCAGTCATTATGGCACTTCCAGACACATGCGTTATGTGAGCCACAAGCATCAGGGCTAGATGAGTGGGTGAAGGGGGAAGCCAGGACATTACCCCAATGCAATGTCTAACTGGGACCCCAAGAAAAGTTCACAAAGGACTGGTGTTCTGATTCTATGGCGTATGCACCTCTGATGGAAGTCTGCTAATTTAAAAGTTGAGGGTCTCTGAGGTGTAGGACAAGCCATCTTGGTGGTAAAGGTGAGAGTGAAGGTGATGCAGGTGGTGGAGATAGTGGAGGGTGGTATAGGTGGAGATGATGATGGAAGTGGAGGTGAAAATGGAGGTGCAGGCAGTGGACTCTTGATAGAAATGTGGCAATAAGCTGTGCCCCACTTAGAAGGAGATGATGAAGAATCTGCCTGCAATGCGGGAGACCTGGGTTCAATCCCTGGGTCGGAAAGATACCCCTGGACAAGTGAATGGCAACCCACTCCAGTATTTTTGCCTGTAGAATTCCATGGACAGAGGAGCCAGGTAAGCTACAGTCCACGAGGTCGCAAAGAGTCAGACATGACTGAGCAACTAACATTCCACTTGACTGTTTAGGAGCAACCAGTCCAAGGGAAAAGCGGACAGTGCATCCACTTGTGAGGAAATCTACGTGATGTAAGTGACCATCTACCTGAAAAACTACTGATTCAAGCTAAGAGAAGAAACAGAAATTATTTTCTCCTGAGCGTTAACTGACACCACTCAGATCAGACAGCCATTCAGAAGACCCAGAATGACCATGTGCTAAAAGTGGCAGCTCTGGGACTTGTCCTTGGCTCGTCTTTGAAGGTCAAGGAAATGGTGAGCTCATAATGCCACCTCTTACTTCTGCTCCCAGCTTTGGGCCAGCCCAGCTTCCAGGGGCCAAGTGTTGCCTGACACCTCCCTTCCTGGCTGGCTCATACCTAGACTGCCTTTCTCAGTCCTCAACTTCCTCCTGATCCTGAGGTGGATTGCTGGGCAGATGGGGAGGCCACGGTCATGGGCTTCATGGCTTTCTCGCTCCCATAACTGGCCCATGAGAAGCAACGGGTCAGAGCACCCCAGGGGTTCACAAAGTGCAAACTTGGATGTACATGTTCTAACAGGCACCATTCTCCTTCTTGCAGGGCAGCCTCATGGTGCAGCCCCAGGACCTCTGGAGCTCACTTCCAGTCCCTGGCCCTTCCATCAGAAGGGTCAGACAGAGGCTCTGGTCTGGCAGGAGTGGGTTGTGCAGTTGGTGGCCCTCTATAAGCCCCTGCCCAGTGGCTGGAGCATGAAGTTTGCCCACCTCTACATTTGAGCCAGGGAGTCCCTTTCCAGGAAATGTCACAAGGCAGATGTGAAGCAGATGATGGGTGTTCCACTGGGTTTATCATATGGTCAAGTTGTGAAATAATTTCTGCATATATTAGTCTCTTCCCCCAGTGCCCGCTAATATTTCATCTCTGAGGCTGGTTCCTGACACAGACTCCTTAAACCCTTGTGACATTCTGGGTGACAGGAAGATAGGGGTGCCAGTGAGGTGACTCTGGGTAGGCTCCAGGATGGAGGCTGGCCACCAGGAAGACCAAGCCACCATTAGAAGTTTGGAACTTTCATGCCCACCTTTCATCTTCCAGAGAGAGGAGAAGGGCTGGAAAATGAGTTAACAATTTATCATGGTTATGTGATGAATCCTCCATAAACATCCCGAAAGCATGGGATTCAGAAAGCCAGGAGGGTGAGGCACGCCAGCTCCATGGGGATACAAGCTCCTGTGCTGGGGACACTTCCAGACCTTGTCCTGTGATTCTCTTGATCTGGCTGTTTGTCTGTACATATTACCCTCTGTAGTAAATTTGCAGTAGTAAGTAAACTGCTTTCCTGGGTTCTGTGAGGAGCCCCTCTAGCAAATTATTAAACCTGCGGAGGGATCATGGGAACCTCCAATTTGCAGCCAAGTCAGACAGAAGTGTGGATAACCTGGGGACCTGGACTTTTGATTGGCGTCTGGAGTGGGAGCTAGTCTCGTGGGAGAGGGGGCAGTTTCGGGACTGAGCCTTTAATCCACGTTATCCACACTAGCTCTGGGCTGTTAGTGTCAGAACTGCTTGGTGTGAAAAAACCCACACGTCTGGTGTTGGTTTGAGTGTTGTGAATGTGAAGTAGTGTGAGAGGAATAAGACACAGTGAGCTGCTTCTAGACACACATCTACCTATTTATTTTTTTAATTTATTTATTTTAATTGGAGGATAATTACTTTACAATATTCTAGTGGTTTTTGCCAGACATTGACATGACTCAGCCACGGGTGAGCTTCTGTTCCCCATCCTGAACCCCGCTCCCACCTCCCTCTCCATCATCTACCTATTTCTAAATAAAATGTGACCTTAAGCATACCAGTGTCTGTTTTGTTGTTTAACTTACTGCACAGCTGTTCAGAGGAGAGCCCAGGCCCTGGTGCCTTCATGCCATCTCCTAACACTGGCACCTTCCTGGGGGGCAGGGGGGCAAGGGGAGGGCCGAGCTAGGCACAGTCTGTCACATCTCCATCATGAGGGTGGCAACACCCAGTTCCAAAGCTCAGTCAGCGGGTCCCAAGTTGCCCAGGAGGAGCCAGGTAACAGCCTGGAAGTTCAGGGAGGTTAATTAGTGCCTTCTGAGGTGAGCTCTCACCAGTGAGGAGTAAAAGGCAAGAGGGAGCAGATAGGTGAATTCTCTGCCCTTTCAACCACACACACACACACACACACACACACACACACACACACACAGACTATTTGAAGGGAAAATGTTCCATGAATCTTCTCTGGAAAGAACCCCTTTGCCTGAGGAAACATGCTCTCCTTCCCGAGGCTGCGAGCTGCTCCCTCACATGCCCTCCTGATCATCCTGCACTGCTCATTGCCTGGCGCCCTTCTCCCTCGCCAGCCCTGCTGATTGCCTCGGGCCCTTCCCCTTCACCCTGCACTNTCTTCTCTGGAAAGAACCCCTTTGCCTGAGGAAACATGCTCTCCTTCCCGAGGCTGCGAGCTGCTCCCTCACATGCCCTCCTGATCATCCTGCACTGCTCATTGCCTGGCGCCCTTCTCCCTCGCCAGCCCTGCTGATTGCCTCGGGCCCTTCCCCTTCACCCTGCACTGCTCATTGCCTCGAGCCCTTCCCTCTCGCCAGTTCAGCTCAGTCCAGTTCAGTCGCTCAGTCGTGTCCGACTCTTTGCGACCCCATGAATCGCAGCACATCAGGCCTGCCTGTCCATCACCAACTCCCGGAGTTCACTCAGAGTCACGTTCATCAAGTCAGTGATGCCATCCAGCCATCTCATCCTCTGCCGTCCC
>SJYA01014972.1:0-10138 GCA_006410615.1 Neotragus moschatus
CAGGGGGTGGGGGGCAGTAAAAAGAAAGACTTCCTGTATTTTCTGTTTCCTAAAAACAATCAACTTAGAATAATTTTCATGCCAAAAAGACACATTGTGGGCTTCCCCTGCTCATGGCTCAGACGGTAGAGAATCCATTTGCAATGCAGAAGACCTGGGTTCCATCCCTGGGTCGAGAAGATCCCCCAGAGAAGGGAATGGCTACTCACTCCAGTATTCTTGCCTGGAGAGTTCCATGGACAGAGGAGCCTGGCAGGCTACAGTCCATGGGGTCTCCAAGACTCGGAGACGACTGAGTGACTGACACTCTCACTACATTCGTAACAGCCAGCAGGGAACAAAGGAAACCCCAGCAAATGCAACAGCGGTCATATACAAACATTAGGACACTGAGAAATCTATTTAACATGTGCTTCCATGTTATGACTTAGTTTCTGGAATTATGCCCTAAAATTCTTACTTAGGCAGAATTAACAAAAATGCTCAGGAACGTCAATTTCTTTCCCCCAGTGAACCATTTTCTGACAAGTAATCTGGCCCTCTGCTAGCCGACCTTGACCCAGAAGCTGTCTGAACTGCACTCTTATTTTACAGATGAAGAAATTGAGGCTCAGAGAACTCGAGCCATCTGCCAAGGAGCACAGCTAGTTGAAAGCAAGTCTGAAATAGACAGCAGGTTTCCTGATTGTCTGAAGATATTTCTGTGGTACCCACTGCAGAAGAGAGTTTTCCAAGTCACTCCACACTCCCCTCTCACCCAGGCCCTCTTCATTCACACCATTACCACTCGCTTGCTAGGTTCTTCCTTTCTGGGCCTCCTGGGGAAGGGTTTCTGTCTCTTAACTCCCTCTCCCTCCCCCTCTGAACTTCAGTTCAGTTCAGTTCAGTCGTGTTCAACTCTTTGCAACCCAGCGGATAGCAATGCACTAGGCTTCTCTGTCCATTGTCAACTCCCGGAGCTTGCTCAAACTCATGTCCATTGAGTCAGTGATGCCATCCAACCACCTCATTCTCTGAAGTCCCTTTCTCTTCCTGCCTTCAATCTTTCCCAGCATCAGGTCTTTTCTAATGAGTCAGTTCTTTGATCAGGTGGCCAAAGTATTGGAGCTTCAGCTTCAGCATCAGTCCTTCCAATGAATATTCAGGATTGATTTCCTTTAGGATTGACTGGTTGGATCTCTTTGCAGTCCAAGTGACTCTCAAAAGTCTTCTCTTACACCACAATTTAAAAGCATCAATTCTTTGGTGCTCAGCTTTCTTTATGGCCCAACTCACACCCACACACGGAAAAACCCATACTGGAAAACACCACCCATACTGGAAAAACCATTGTCTCTGCTTTTTAATATGCTGTCTAGGTTTGTCATAGCTTTTCTTCCAAGGAGCAAGTGTCTTTTAAATTTCATGGCTGCAGTCACCATCTGCAGTGGTTTTGGAGCCCAAGAAAATAAAGTCTCTCACTGTTCCNCCAACTCTCACATCCATACATGACTACTGGGAAAACCATAGCCTTGACTAGAAGGACCTTTGTTGGCAACGTAATGTCTCTGCTTTTTAATAGGCTGTCTGGGTTGGTCATAACTTTCCTCCAAGGAGTAAGCATCTTTTAATTTCATGGCTGCAGTCACATCAAGGGCTTTAAAGATCTTTTAATTCTATGAACTTACTGTGGACTTACTGTGCCAGTTTGGTTTTAGTTCAGGCACTATTATATCTTTATTACGGCAAGTCCCCTACAGAAGGACCTTCAAGTTGTGAACCTTCAAAGATGCGAATGTGCATCTGGTTCCACCAAGGAACCAGGGCCTGCGCCATCAGCGTCAGACATCAGTGATGTTGCAGCCTGCCCTTTGTCCCCTCTTGCTGACGATCCTTCAGCTCTACCACCTTCCAACTCCTCTCTCTCCTTCAGTCAGTAACTCTTCTTGCCTGTTCACTCAGTGCCCACCCCTGTGTGCTAGCCGTTGTACCGTACTATTGTACTTTACAAGGTACTGTACTATAAAATGAAAAATGCTTTATTTTTTTGTGTGTGTTTCTTTTTTATGTACTATTTTTTGTGAAAAGCATTACAAACCTATTAAACTATGGTACTATATAGCCAATTTTGTCAGTTGGGTAGTCAGGGTTTCTTTATTGGACTTAAAATAAATTGGAGTTAAACGAATGCACTCAGAATGGAATTCACGTGTGTAGGAAACACTGTATTTTTTTGTGTGTGGTAAAATATACATAGCATAAATTTTACAATTTTAACCATTTTTAGATGTATATCCATTCATCTGTGGATGGACACTGGGGTTTATTCCACCATTTTGTTAGCGTGCAAAGTGCGGCTATGAACTAGGTTGCACAGGTATCTGTGTCCGTGTTTTCAGTTCTTTGGTATACACTTAGAAGTGGAATTCTATGATGTCTTATTGGTTTTCTAGTTTTTTTTTTTTTTTTAAGGACTATCCTGGCTCAAATCTGGATGATCATTTCTGATTTTCTGTTATTTCACAATTTGCAGTCTTGATTCTCATGTAAAGAGGTGATTTCCATGGGTGATAAGGAGATGTGGTCAGTTGTTCAATGGCTGGACTTCCTTTTAAAATTAGGGATCCAGCAATCCCACTGCTGGGCATATACACCAAGGAAACCAGAATTGAAAGAGACACGTGTACCCCAGTGTTCATCGCAGCACTGTTTATAGTAGCCAGGACGTGGAACAACCTAGATGTCCATCAGAAGACGAATGGATAGGAAAGCTGTGGTACATATACACAATGGAGTATTACTCAGCCGTTAAAAAGAATACATTTGAATCCATTCTAATGAGGTGAATGAAACTGCCATCTGTTATACAGAGTGAAGTAAGCCAGAAAGAAACACACCAATACCGTATACTGACACATATATATGGAATTTAGAAAGATGGTAACAATAACCCTGTATGTGAAACAGCAAAAGAGACACAGATGTATATAACAGTCTTTTGGACTCTGTGGGAGAGGGAGAGGGAGAGGGTGGGATGATTTGGGAGAATGGCATTGAAACATGTATAATATCATGTATGAAATGATTCGCCAGTCCAGGTTCGATGCATGATACAGGATGCTTGGGGCTGGTGCCCTGGGATGACCCAGAGGGATGGTATGAGGAGGGAGGAGGGAGGGGGGTTCAGAATGGGGAACACATGCATACCTGTGGTGGATTCATGTTGATGTATGGCAAAACCAATACAATATTGTAAAGTAATTAACCTCCATTTAAAAAAAATACATTTATATTAAAAAAATAAAATAAAATTAGGGAGAGCACCTTCCTTCCCCAGATGGGTGCTCTTGAAGCTATGACTTATGTGGTTTGGAATCTTAGTGATATAAAGTTAAAAAAGTAATATTAAACACACTGAGCTGGATTGGAAAAAAGCAGTTTAGAAAAAATTCTATTACTTGCTATTTATTTATTCATGATGTCAGTAAGTCTTCGTTGCTTCTTGTAGGCTTTCTCTAGTTGCAGATAGTGGGGGCTACTTTTCAACGGCAGCGTATGGTCTTCTCACCACAGTGTCTTCTCTTGTGGAGATTGGGCTCCAAGGCTTAGGCTCAGTAGATGTGGTGCCACGGCATGTGGGATCAAACCCAGGCCCCAAGCACTGGCAGGAAGATTCTTAATCACTAGACCACCAGGGAAGTTCCCTATTACTTGCTTTGAAGCAAATCAGGATAATATGCTGGTTGCATTGATGGTCCTGCTGCCAAGTTCTGTGACCTTGGCAAGTTAAGGAAACATGCAATGGTTATGTGTCCATAGCTGAGAGAGAACTGACATCCAAGTCTTGTCAGAAGCATTTGAGAATCTGTATGGCAAACAATTAAAACTATGCCTGGCTCACAGTAGGTGCTAAATGAATATTTGATCTTATGATTATTTTTATTTTTAAAGCCAGCACCATCTCCCATACCACTTTTCTCTTTTTCCAAATTTTCTTAAGTCAGACGTTTACATGCAGAGTCTGCATCCTATTTCTCCACATCTAGAACCACTCCACTTTTCGCTTTCACCATTTAACTGCCCCCAGATCTTTACTGAAGAAATTGAATTAGTAGTTACCCGTGAGGGGTTCCATTCCTCCCTTGGTCTCTCAACAACTTTTCTGCTGATTTTGGATTCTTCAACTCCCAATCCCTGTCTCTTCACTGGGGATCCTGGAATTGCCTTTTATGTTCTGGTGGTGGTGGTCACCTCCCTGAAAAGTCTGCTTTGGAGTCTGAGCACTCCTCACACCATTACTTAATGGGCAATAAGGCCTTTCATTGGTGTAGGGTCAAAACCGGTAACCCCTCTCTCCTTCCTGAACCAACATAAAGTTTTCCTACAAGTTCTTTCGGAGGAGTTGGAGCTGTTAATTTTTCTGGTCTAGAATCAGTGTATTATTCCTTGTGCAAAGTGGTGGTGGCTGGAGGAGCAGAGGGGAGAGAGACTTACAGAGCAGCCTGCTAATT
This sequence comes from Neotragus moschatus, assembly GCA_006410615.1. Lineage (NCBI taxonomy): Eukaryota > Metazoa > Chordata > Mammalia > Artiodactyla > Bovidae > Neotragus > Neotragus moschatus. The sequence continues at coordinate 4,491 of SJYA01014972.1, forward strand.
GTTTAGCCGCTCAGTCATCATGTCCAACTCTTTTTCGACTCCAAGGACTGTAGCCCACCAGGCTCCCCTGTCTGTGGGATTTCCCAGGCAAGAATCCTGGAGCGGGTTGCCATTTCTTTCTCCAGGGGATCTTCCCAGACCCAGGGATCGAATTGGCATCTTCTGCATTGGCAGACGGATCCTTTACCATTGAGCCACCAGGGAAGCCCAAATAAATCTTTTGTAATCCCATGGATTGTTGCCTGCCAGACTCCTCTGTCCATGGGGTTTCCTAGACAAGAATACTGGAGTGGTTTGCCATTTTCTCCTCCCACAGAACAGCCTGCGCTGCAGCAAAGTCACAGACAGTCTATGACGCAGAGGAAACAAAAACTTTATTCTTTCATAGGGTCAGACGGGTGATGACAATCAAGGGGGCAGATACTGTAATTTCCAGCAGAGAGGAGCTGGAAATCCCATGAGCTCCTGGAGAGTGGATAGCAAGAGCCACTGTGGAGGGCTCAGCCACTCTCCAGGAGCATCTCGGCACTGGCCAAGGGCTCGGAGCCCGGGGTATTGGGAGGGGACACACTAGGCTGACAAAGTCTTTGGCTTCTTGTTTCCTCTGAAATCGCATGTCTCAGCATCAGGAGGCCAGGTCAGCAGCAGCCTCCAGATCCCTGGCCACAGCCAGAGCGCCCAGACTGCAGACCACCGTCACCATGGCAGGAGTCGGAGCTCTGGCGCCGGCAGCGGTGGGACCTGCGGCGCCTGTGGGGGCCCAGGCAGCAGCCGCCCTCGGAGCTGGGGGCACAGCCCGAGGAGGCTGGAGGCAGACACTGTGCTGGGCTCTTTGGGGGGCACTTGGGGGAGGGGCACTTGGGAGGGGGCTGGCACTGCTGCTGGTTCTGCTGGCAGGACATCTCAGCAGGAGGTCAGTGAGCCTGGAAACATTCAAGGAGAAAAGATCAGCGCACAAGCTCCAGGCCAGTGTCTCCCCTGTGAGAGGTCTTACTAGGGCCTATGCTCCTAATCCCAGCTGCCTCCTGAGCTGTGATGTTCAGGAGAAAAGTGGAAATGGATCTCAAGCTCAACTGACCTGGCAAGACAGTTCCCTCACTCTCTACTCCTTCCCAGAATCATGCTGTCATCTTCTAAATGGGCCCCATAGAAATACATAGAAACACAAATAAACCCCACTGGGAAGTGACCCCTGGAGGATATCTGTGTGTGTATGTGTTTCAGAATGATGAGTGGAGAGATGCTGAGAGCCAGGGCTCTGGTGTGTCCCAGACCCCGATTCCTCCCACACAAATTGTTGCTCACTGTCCCCTGCCCTGCCCCCAGCTGCTCTCCAAAGCCCCCTTCTTGCTGCCTCCACAGACACCTCTGCTTCTCTCTTCCCCACCAACCCCAAGTTTGTCTCTGTCACACTCGCTGCTGAGGCTCTGTCCCCTCCAGTCACTCACCGCTAGAGTGGAGGCAGGAGAAGGATGCTCCTGAGGAAGCTGTGGATGCGGAGCCCAGGGCAGGAGCCCTTTTATTCTGTCCTGGGTGTGTGATGCACGGCCCGAGCCTCCTGCTGCTTTCACAACCAGGGGGAGGGTGACACACACTCCCATCCTGGGCTTCCAGCTTCTTCCCGCATCCTTGCCAAGATGTCAGGTGAGAGGGATCAGGAAGTGGGGATGACAACGCCCTAGGTGTGTTGGGGACCTGCTGTTTCTCCTTTCATTCGTGCAGCTCAGATGCTTTAATTTCAGCTCTGCCTCTTGCATCTTTGCTGAATGAAGTGTGAGGATGAAGAGAGATACGTGACATGCTTCCCGACCTTGAACATTTCGAGTCTAAGTGGACAGACTCCACAGAAACAAGCACATCTGCCTGATACCGTGTAATTTGTCCTGCGGTCCAGTTGTCTTCAAATGCTCCTGTCTTGTTTCTGCATATTTCCAAGGGTAATGATGTTTTCAGATGTAATTGGCTCCTGACATCTGGAGACATTGAATGGCCTGAGACCACTGGACCCTGGGGATGAGATGTGTTGGGCAACAGATGTAGGATGGGACACAGAGAGACCCCTTAAGAGAACTAAGAGAGAATTATATGAATGAGCAGTTTAAGTATCAAAAGGACGCACAACAGCTGAGCTCACAAGACTCATACTTGTGAGAAAAATCCAGTTTGTCCATAGTTTCCGGTGAGATACAATGATATTGATTATAAAAAATAAAATGATCGACTAGTGTGAAATGCTTCAGATGACTGATGAGAGTCATGCAGATGATTTGTTCAATATGATGCTGTTGAGGTTGACGATGGTAATATTCTATTCATCACATTTAATGAAACAGATCTGAGAGTTTCTCAGGTTCGCCTGTGATGATTTTGCATAAAATCTGAATCCCATTTTCCCACTGCATTTTGAAAACGATTTTCTTTATCTATCTATTTTTTTGGCTGTCCTGGGTCTCCGTTGCTGTGCAGGGGTTTCTCTAGTCGCGGCGAGCAGGGGCTGCTCTCTAGCGGCTGTGTGCTGACTTCTCATGGCAGTGGCTCCTCTTGTTGCAGCGTACAGGCTCCAGGGTGCACAGGCTTCAGCAGCGGCAGCCCCTGCACTCTGGAGCCCAGGTTCAGCAGCTGTGGTGCTCAGGCTTAGCTGGGCTTTCCAGGTGGCTCAGTGGTATAGAATCCACTGTCAGTGCAGACGATGCAGGAGATGCGGGTTCGATCCCTGGGTCAGGATGATCCCCTAGAGGAAGGAAGGGCAACCCCCTCTAGTGTTCTTGCCTAAAAAATTCCATGGAGCGAGGAGCCTGGCAGGCCACAGTCCATGAGGTCCCAAAAAGTCAGATGTGACTGAGCACCTGAGTACACCTGCAAGAGCTTATTTGCTCCGTGGCATGTGGGGTCTCCCTGGACCCGGGATCAAACTCATGTTTCCCACACTGGCAGAAGGATTCTTTACCACTGAGCCACCAGGGAAGCCTCCCTACTGGATTTTTTTTCACGTACTAGAGATGACTTTACCACTGATTTCATCTCTACTGTCACAATAGCTGCATTTTGCTGTTTGTTTCCAAAAGAATACAGTCAGAAGTACAACAGAAATTTAATTATTTATATTTAAATTAAACACATTTTTTAATGAAGTATTGTTATGGTAAATATATGTGATTATTTTCTGTATTTTCTTGCTTTTAGGTACAAAATTCCCTATACAGATTTGCACTTTACAGCTTACCTACTTTAAAGCCTGGGGGTTCCCTATTTTATTCTGAGTTGTGTGTGGCAGAATGAATTGCAGTGGTACATAAGGAATAATAACTTGGGGATGAGGGAATGGGAAAGGGTCAGAGCTTCTGTGCTGATGTTCTGACCTTCTGTGCTGATATTCTCTTGTCTTAAGAAGGCATCTCTTGTTGAGGGGATAAGTAGGCTTAGCCCTAGGACTGTGCTGGAGTTTCCATTTCCCTCATGTTATTGAAGACCCACCAATTGATGGTGCATTTGAAGGAATTACTAGTGAATGGTGGAATTGGTCCTTTCTCACATGAGCCTAGTGATAATACTGAAGTGGGACATACAATATTGGAAACCTCATAGCTAGCCCTCCTAGTTTTGCTGGTGATGGAGGCTAAGAGAATGCTAGATAGGAAAATGGCCTTTCTAATGATGGTATGCTCCTAGGGAGCTCAGATCTTCTAAAGTGTCCATTGTGGTTCCTGGTCTGTGACTTTGGATGGAGACACCACCTTTCGTCTTTCTTCTCACAGGTTGATGTTTGCCTTCCCCTTACTAACCGTCCCACCAACCCTCCTGTGTAATTCCTTCGCCTTTAAGTCATTTCCTTTCCTTAATAAACTTTTGTTGAGCATCATCTATATGCCCCATGCAAAGACCACCAGGAGCACACATACAGTAGAACAGTTATGTTGATCGGCTTGCTGCAATGATATAGTACATGGTGGGGAAACACTGAGAGGTGCTCGCTAAAGAATTTGGGCTTGGGCTAGGTAATTTTGGGGTAGGGCTCAAGTGAAGTGAAAGTTGCTGAGTCATGTCCGACTCTTTGTGACCCCATGTACTATACAGCCCATGGAATTCTCCAGGCCTGAATGCTGGAGTGAGTAACCTTTCCCTTCTCCAGGGAATCTTTCCAACCCAGGGATCGAACCCAGGTCTCCTGCATTGCAGGCAGATTCTTTACCTGCTGAGCCACAAGGGAAGCCCAAGCGTTCAAGGAAATGAAGTTTTCTTTTGGATGGGGTGGTATAATAAAACAGAGATACTTCTGTGATAGGGTATCTTAATAATTTTTAATGAGAAAAGAGCAATGGGACAAGGCTAAAGGTTAATTGAGTTAGACATTATGGAATTGAGTTGAGTTGAATTGAGTATGAAATTGAGAATAGTATGAAAAAATGAAAAGATATGACACTGAAAAATGAATACCCCAGGTCACTAGGTGCCCAAAATGCTACTGGAGAAGAGAGGAAAAAGAGCTCCAGAAAGAATGAAGAAGCTGAGCCAAAGCAAAAACAATGCCCAGCTGTGGATGAGACTGGTGATGGAGGTAAATTCTGATGATGTAAAGAACAGTATTGCAGAGGAACCTGGAATGTTAGGTCCATGAATCAAGGTAAACTGGAAGTGGTCAAACAGGAGATGGCAAGGGTAAACATCGACATTTTAGGAATCAGTGAACTAAAATGGACTGGAATGGGTGAATTTAACTCAGATGATCATTATATCTACTACTGCAGGCAAGAATCCCTTAGAAGAAATGGAGTAGACCCCATAGTCAACAAAAGAGTCCGAAGGGTAGTACTTGGGTGCAGTCTCAAAAATGGCTGATCTCTGTTCATTTCCAAGGCAAACCATTCAATATCATGGTAATCCAAGTCTATGCCCCAACCACTAACGCCAAAGAAGCTAAAGCTGAATAGTTCAATGATGACCTAAAAGACTTTCTAAAACTAACAAAAAAAAAAAAAAAAAAAAAAAAAAAAAAGGTGTCCTTTTCATCATAGGGTACTGAAATGCAAAAGTAGGAAGTCAAAAGATACCTGGAGTAACAGACAAGTTTGGCCTTGAGTACAAAATGAAGCAGGGCAAGGGCTAGAGTTTTGCTAATAGAACACGCTGGCCATAGCAAACACCCTCTTCCAACAACACAGAGACAACTCTACACATGGACATCAACAGATGGTCAATACTGAAATCAGATTGTTTATATTCGTTGCAGTAGAAGATGGAGAAGCTCTATAAGAGACAGCAAAAACAAGACTGGAAGCTGAATGTGGCTCAGATCATGAACTTCTTACTGCAAAATTCAGACTTAAATTGAAGAAAGCAGGGAAAACCACTATTCATTCAGGTATGACCTAAATCAAATCCCTTACAATTACACAGTGGAAGTGACAAATAGATTCAAAGGATTAGATCTGACTGACAGAGTGCCTCAAGAACTATGGGCTGAGGTTTGTAACATTGAACAGGAGGTGGTGATCGAAACCATTCCCAAGTAAAAGATATGCAAAAAGACAAAATGGTTGTCTGAGGAGACCTCATAAATAGCTGAGAAAAGAAGGGAAGTGAAAGACAAAGGAGAAAAGGAAAGATATATTCATCTGAATGCAGAGTTCCAAAGAATAGCAAGGAGAGAT